>JADRCC010270555.1:0-10030 GCA_019843855.1 Hylomyscus alleni | reverse complement strand
TTTTTTTTTTTTTTTTGGTTTTTCGAGACAGGATTTCTCTTCTCTGTATAGCCCTGGCTGTCCTGGAGCTCACTCTGTAGACCAGACTGGCCTCGAACTCAGAAATCTGCCTGCCTCTGCCTCCCAAGTGCTAAGATTAAAGGTGTGCGCCACCACACCCGGCTAAATACCACATCTTAATACAGAAAGAATTTCTACAGCCACAGATCAGCTCTCCCTAAATCCTGGATGGGAATGAATGGAGGATGCACATTCCTCTGGTGATTCAAAAAGGACTCAAGACGGGAGAGTTCCAAGGTTTCAGGGAGAAAGTGACCTCACAATTACGTCACTGGCCATAGGACAAGTACATTCTGGAAAATGGGGAGAGACTGTCTTGGTTGGATTTTATGCTATCACTATGACAGATAGGAGTGGAATTGTAGTTGGTATGGCTTGGGAAAGGCTCTACCCACCATTTTCAGAAGTTTATACCTTATGTCTAAAAGAATAGTGAGTCAGCTGGTGAGATGGCTCAGCAGTTAAGAGCACTGACTGATCTTCCAGAGGTCCTGAGTTCAAGTTCTAGCAACCACCTAATGGCTCACAACCATCTGTAATGGGAGTATGATACATATATGTTCATGTATATTATAAAATAAAAATTAGTGAGCCATTCTTAACAATGGGACCTCATGAAACTGAGAAGCTTCTGTAAGATAAAAAATACTGTCAATCAGACAAAGCCGCAACCTGAAGAATGGGCAAAGATTTTTACCAATTATATATCTCATAAGGGGTTAATACTCAAAATATGTAAAGAATTCAAAAACAGACATCAAGAAAACAAATAACCCAACTGAAAAATTGAGTATGGATTTAAACAAGGAATTCTCAAAGATGAAAGTCAAATGGCTGGGAAATGAAAATCAAAACTACTTTTGAGATTTTATCTTATACCTGTCAGAATGGCTCAGATCAATAACACAAGTGACAGCTCAAACTGTCAAGGATGTGGAGTAAGGGAGACATTCATCTATTGCTGTACATACCTGTACACACACTATGGAAATCAATGCAGTGGCTCCTCAGTGAAACTGTCCCGCAATTTCACAAACTTTGGTTCTCTCAGAAGAAGGACCAAAGGACCTGAAATAGAGGGTCCTTTGAGAAAACACAAAGCCAAGTTGCATCCCAATCAAGGCTTCTGCTTTACTTAGAAATATCCAGAATATATATAGGTACATAAGAAACTGAAATCGAATCTCTAGGTTACATGATATTCTAGTAACATAAACACTGAAGAAGAGGTCAGGCGCCAAAGTCCCCAACAACTCGGAAGGTCTACAGGCAGATACAAAGTGATTAGTATCAAGATAGAAAAACCAAGGCTCCATCATCAAATAGGGAAACCCAGTCATGGCACCAAAAGGATTTCAACCTCTAGAAGCTATTATAGTAGAAATGCAGGCAAGTTTAGAGAACGTGGGGTTTTTCCCAAGGTAGAAGCCAAATTTGTTGGTTGTATGAATTGCTTTTGAATGACTGCCCAGCTGGCTGTAGACAGATCTTAAGAATAGTTACGCAACTTGTTAATTTTTTATTGTATTTTGTTGCCATTACAATTGCACCTGGTTGACTATCGTTTAATGCAAAATGAAAGCTTCCTTACCATGTTTGAAAAATATTGCCAATGTTCCACTGCCAAGAACATCATGTTTAAAATGCCTGTATAGTTTTTAAACATGAAAGTCCAGCTTTAGATCTACTTAAAACCTCAACTCTTCTTTAAGGCACTGTACCTATGTAATTCTTAAAAATGCAATGTTAAGTTCTAGTCCTTTTAAAAGCTACTATTACAAACTGTTTAGGATAAGTAAGAAATGCAAGTTAGTAATTAATCAATAAAACTTAGGATCATGTTAGGTACTAGTTTAATTAATTGCAGAAATATGCTTCCTAGGTTGAACAAATAGTAAATAGCTATAAACATGCAATTCAGACATACTATAGATAGATGGTCTTCAAAAACCTCAAATATCTACAGAATATGGCATTTAAAGCTGTTTCATTAATAAAAGCCTTTCTTGACCATGAGACCAGTCTGCTCCTGCAGTAGCCCCATCCTACCTCAAAGAAGATGATGAGCATCAAAAAAATCTCCTTATGGGGCTTGCTTCAAAAGTGGTAAACTTGCCGTATGGTGGTGGTGCACACCGTTAATCTCAGCACTTGGGATACAGAAGCAGGCAGATTTCTGAGCTCCAGGCCAGCCTGGTCTACAGACTGAGTTCTAGGACAGCCAGGGTTATATAGAGAAACCCTGTCTCAAAAAAAAAAAAAAAAAAAAAACGTGGCAAACTAACCACTGGGCAAGAAACTGCCTTTGTCTCAACTAATGACAGAATGCTGTCCAAACTGGACAAATGAGACTCAGGGAAGTTGACTGCTGATCTTCGCCAAGACAGGGTAAGTAGTCCTTCATAAATGTCGCTTCACATAAAAGTCTGTCAGATATTGGAGCCAGAAGTCTAAAGATGATGTTCTAATGACACAGACAAATTTTAGGTGACTGTACAAGAAGCCACCTATCTCTGTCATTTCTATAGTTTTGGAAGCTGCTTGCCTAAACTTTCTGCATACTCAGGTAATATTTATTCCTTTTCGGGTCTCTGATGGGGTTAAAGACTAGATAGTTATAGTCTCACATATAAGCTTAAGTTGTTTAGGATTTAAGAAAGTGTTTTTAGGTCTAAGATGTTTTAGATTGATATATTCAAATTATAATAGAAAATTATTTTATTATAGAACTCACCTCACCTAGATAAGATAGATAATAGAGAGGACTTTCTCCAAAATTGCCCAATACAAATGGACTGGACATTATGAATGTAATTCTTATCTGATAGTTTTTACAATTGTTCTTATTATTTATAGACTATTAATATAAGAGAAAGAGACTTTTTTGTTTTGTTTTTGAGACAGGGTTTCTCTGTGTAGTCTTAGCTATCCTGGAATTCACTCTGTAGACCAGGCTGGCCTAGAACTCAGAAATCTGCCTGCCTCTGCCTCCCAAGTGCTGGGATTAAAAGCATGCACCACCACTGCCCAGCAAGGAAGAGAGTTTTATTGAACTAAAAAGGAGAGAGGTTGAAGGGTAGTTTGTGTATTCAGATGTGGATTTCTATGCTCAGAGATCAAGTTGCAGTCTGAACACTGGCATTCTCAAGCATCTCTAATCTCAATGTTGTGTAAAATTGCTTTCCGTAATCTCTGATAGGTTAGTAGCATGGGGCCTGTGATGGATGGCAACTAAGATAGAGGGTTAGAATAGATGAGTATCTGCCCAGTCATAGTGTTTAAGACTATTAAATAAATTTAATAAGTTTCTATGTCAATTATTTGGAAGCTAGAATAGGAATAGAAAAGGCTATTACCCTTAAATTAGTTCTACAGATTACTTTAGTTATAGCTGTCACCCAAAATTTTAAATAATTCCCAACATGAGAAGAACTGGATCAAAGGTGAGTAGGTGGGCAGGTGGATAAGATGTGACTGATGGGACAATTAGAGGATGACCTCTGTCAAGTGACATAGCTCCAGTAATGTGGGGCACTAACGTCAAGGAACTCTGCTCTCTCAGCTCCAAAAGATAAATAATAAATGCCCTGCTCATAAATAGATTGTGAGGCTCAATAAACCATATATGTAAAAGAATGGCTCTTTGCAGAATTTTTTGCTAAATATGAACACATATCATAAATTATTGGGATTATTGCTTCTATATGTACATAGACGAATATACAGAATCTTTTTCACCCAAGGCTGTGTTTCCCATATGTATCATATCTGCTGCCAATAGCACATCTCTCGTTAGGATCTGAAGTTCTAAATCACTGTTTGAGATTGTCATAAACACAGAGAGGAGTCTTGTACCATGCTTTTAACCTTCCATAGAATGCTTTGAAATAGTCATGCAATCACTCTCAAAAGTCATGAATCTCTGCTTCCACCGCAAGACACTCTTCTTCTTTGCCTCTCCCCCGTGGCTGTCCCCGTATCTTCTACTGAGTTCTGAAACAAATGTGTCTCACAGTTTTTGGTGAGAGCATAAACTCAGTTTCCTCTTTTGTGGCTCTAGAAAGAATTGGGTTTCATTCTTTTGTTGAGGTGAAAGGAATCTCAAGCTTGAGGCAGCAATCCCGCCTCATTTTCCTCACCTTCTGGGGAACGAAAGAGTTAAGCGCATCCTACAAAACACGTGAATTGGAAAAGTGGCACATCGTCTCATTCAGTGTCCCTGGCTCTCCCGCAAAGAACAAGCACTGAGCTTCCCAAGGCCGACCACTCCCTGCTTCTTAGATGCTTGGAGGAAGTGAACGAAAGGGCATGTGGGTTATTTCATCAATCACGCCCAGACAGCTCAAATCGTGTCTGCCACTGTGAGTCTGATTTCATCTTTCAATCAAACACAGCCTTAGGAAGAAACTTCCTTGAAATGCCTGCCTGAAGAATTCTCACTTTCAGCAGGCAGCTTGTCTTTTTGGCACACTTTTCGGCACATTTTTTTTTTTTGCAATGAAGGGGGACTGAATCCATGTTCATCCTCAATGCCTGCTTTCTGAGAAGAAAGAGCAAAGAGTTCAAATAGCTAAGGTCGTTCGTCTCACACCCAAATGCCTGCCTTGGCTCCAGGAAAGGAAGTGTGCCCCAGACCTCTCACAAGCATGGTGTAGGTGAGCTCACCACAGCATCTGGCTTGCTCAGATCGAGGTATACCTTGTGTATACCAAGTAGTCACAGAAAGCAGCAATGTAAACCAGTGATATTTTAAAGAGAAGTCTGGAATTCATGAGAGAATAATAAATTGCAGAGGAGACTTTGTCGGGCCTAGGCCTTCGACCCTCCAAACCACAGCATCTTCAGAAACAAAGGCATGATTGTATACCTATTTGGCTGATGGCTTTGAAATCCAATTACATAGCCCATAGTACCTGCCATTCAATCCTATTTATCTTGACTTCATGGGAACTGAGCTTCTAAGCCCTCCAACCTCTTCCCCAACTCCTAAACTACTCTTGATTCTTCCTAGTCCTCCATATTCCACAATGCCCCATGTCCCACTACCCCACCCCTCACTCATCAGATGATCTTAGAAAAATCAAATATATAGACCCAACACCAGCAGATCTCCTTTCTTAAGGTGAAGAGCAGTAACCAATATATTAATTTGTTTATCTATAAATATTTATTTTGATTCTATTTTGATTGAAGGACTATCATAGATTCCACAGAGCTAGAAATGAAACAGGTAGAAATGAAAGGGCTTTCTTGGATCTTATGTTTAGTGAGACAGACAATGCATGCTGTGTTAGAAGATTTGAAGGTAAGGTTCAAGGTAGAGATTGACCACACAGCCCATTATTAGCAGCTTTCTTTAAAAGATGGTCAGGCATTAGGGGGGACTGATCAAATAGTTACTGTCTTGTGTATTCTGTTTTCCATTGCTAAGACAGGCTCTCCTATAGCCCAAGTTAACATCAACTTGTGATCCACCCATCTCAGTCTTTCAAGTGCTAAGATTTAGAGGCTATGCCTCCATAGCTGGTGTCTTAGTTAGAGTTTTACTGCTGTGAACAGACACTATGACCAATGCAAGTTTAGTAAAGGACAACATTTAATTGGGGCTGCCTCATAGGTTCAGAGGTTCAGTCTATTATCATCAAGACAGGAGCATGGCATTATCTAAGCAGGCATCTGAAGGCTGCTAGTGGAAGATTGAGTTCCAGGCAGCTAGAAGCAGGGTCTTAAAACCCATGCCCATGGTGACACACCTGCTCCAACAAAGCCACACCTACTCCAACAAGGCCACACCTCCAAATATTGCCATTTCTTGGGTCAAGCATATACAAACTATCACAGCTGGCAGCATATTTTTAACAAGTCTCCAATGGGCATCCTGTTTGTTTGTTTGTTTGTTTGTTTGTTTGTTTTCTTGTTTGTTTGTGAGGATTTCTGACTAGTCTGTTCTCATTACATTCTTCATGGAGGGACAGGGAAAAGAACTGGAGACTAAGCCAGTTAGGAGAGCTCCTCATGGAGAAAGCCTCCAATGATGGAGAGATAGCAGATGCTGACACTAGGTTATCAGTATCCAGAAACTGTGAAGACGCACACAGTTCATCTACTGACAGGTGACCAGCTTCAGAGCACATCTCAGTAACACAGTATTGTATGATTGGTGGGAAATCCTAAGCATGAAATTTGATTCTGCTAGCTTCTTCCTGATGTGGTGCTGCAGTCTGTGGGCCTCATGAATCCTGCCCCCTCCTCCTTCATCCCTCTAGCATTCCTCCTATTTCCAACACCAATCTGTTGTTCTTTTTATGAGTCTTCTTCCACTACACCCATTCTTCCAATGAAAACTCCAGCTCAAGATTCCTCTCCCTGTGAATGAACGGATTCTTTGTCCTAGCTTGTTACCATCAGCATTTAGATTTTCACTCACTTGAGCATCTCTCAAGCGTGGCACACAACAAGTCTAGTCTCTATGTGTGTTCCTTCCTTCCTTTCTCTCCTCTCTTCACACTTGTCAACTTGCACATTTGTCAGTCCCTCAGATATTCATACCACATCATCCAAAAAGTCCTCCCAGGCCGCCCGTTTCCACTGCCCATCATGACCAGGGGCTCCCTGTTCCAACTCGAACAGCCTTCGCTCAGCACCTGCCATTGCGTCAGTCTTTGTCACCCTGACAGGCAATTATCTGAGTAGATGGAAAGAAATATTGTATTTTAAAAACCATTTCATGGAGCTGTACAATTAATCAGGATGCCAGAGAGGATTGATTTTTTCATTTAAGAAAAGAAGAGTTTTGTAGGACAACATCAATAAATAGATTTATCCCCCTGTTTCATAAAGGAGCTGACCTCCCAAGACAGAAAGTTTATTGGTGTTGGTGTTTTTCCTTTTTTAATACTTAGCTTTTACAAATATTAGCTTTTCTTTGGAAAGATTGAAGAGAGAAAAAAAGGAGCTTGGAGTCTTAGAAAAGTAAAGAAAGGGGAGGGGAGGAGAGGAGGAAAAAGGGTAAGAGGAAAATTCAGTTCTTCAAACTATGCCTCAGACATACAAAGCAGAGCAGTGGACAGAGGCTCTCATAACTAGAGCAGTGACTGAGGGAGCCCAGAGTGGCTTTCTAAGAATGGGATATAGCACTCTTGGAAAACCTTAGAAACATTGAGACTAGCATTGGGATAAGTGTGGTTATGTCAGATAGAAACCATATAGTTTAGTTTTATCATTAAGGGAATGACAGAGCAGGATATGGTGGAAGATGCTTGCAATGCCAGCATTCAAGAGACCAGACAGCCAGATCACAGGTTCAAAGTCAGCCTGGGCATAGCAAACCCCATCTCAATAAATAAGCTAAAGACAAAAGAAAACAAAAAGATGGTGTGTCCCAACAGATGGAAACTTGAGGGTTCTTTGGAAAGTCGGTTGTGTCCAATGGTGTTTTGCTGGGGCAAACACATGAAGGAGTGTTCTCCTTAAGTGGACACACGTGGGAGGATGTTTTGCTAAAGAAGGCTTGTGAAGAAACGTTTCGCTGAAGCAGACACAGGTGAAAGGATGTTCTGCCAAAGCAAACACATGAAAGGATGCCTGGTGTAAAGTAGGACCCAACAGACGGTGGATGCCACTGGATGGTATTGTTTATTTGTCATCATTTGTTGAGACACCATAGAGGAAAACACACCAAAAGTCTTCTGGTGGTGTGCTGGCAGCCCTTTGCTGCTTCCACGGACTCAGGCTGATTGGCAGAGTGATGTCAGCTAATACAGTTTTGCTACAACAGACTCACACGGTGAAGTGAGACCCGCGGAGGACACATAACATTTAGAAGTATAAATAGAACTCAACGAACAGTGCTGGACACTTGGCTTGCTTGCCTAGCTGGCTTGGCAACGTTTCTTGGTTTTGCATCTTCACTGATCTTCACTTTGTTGAGAGAGGCACAGCAAAGAACTTCTGGTGTCCCTGGTAGTCCTGGTCCTTCCTACTGACCTGTGCTGATTTGGCTAAGGCCTGGATGTCTCTGCTAGATCATGCCAGCACTGCTGATTCATGTTTGATATCCTGATACTACTGAACTGGACTGTTGGTATATTTGTGAAGTGCTTGCCTATACACATACATGTGTGTATGCATGTGCACATGCGTGTCCATGACTTTTTACACAGACACAATGCTGTTCACTGGGAGAAAGTTTTTCAATTTGTTTTATTTTAAATATCTATCATGAAAGATTTGGTTTTTATAATTTAAGGTATTTTATATTTATAAGCGTATTTACCCAAACCATTGAAGTAAAAAAAAAACTGTGTGTGTACATTTTGCATTTAAATTTCTCATATTCTTAGCATAGGTTCTAAAGAGTGTCAGGGTCCCTCTTGTAGGAATCTTAGAATACCTAGATATGTGCATGTAACAGGTTTAAAGGAAAGCACTTGTAATATACATACCTGTTGAACTTTACTCTTAGATTGAAAACTTGTAATTTTGCAGACGCATTCTGTTTGTAAAAGTAAATTCCTCATGGCAAAATATGAATGTCTAGTCTGCTTGGACTTTCAGTGTCAACCCAGTGAGTGTATTTAGAGTCACATAGTACACATAGACACAGCAATGAGTACATCAGGGACATTTACAGAGTTTACCTGAAGAAGGAAGCCCTAACCTGGACTTGAATGACAGCGTGCCATGCACAGAGGAGCCAGAATGGACAAAAAGCAATAAATGTGAAAAGTTCCCTGAGCACCGGCCTTCACCTTTGTTTCTTGATGACAGACCAAATGTAACCAGCTCCGGCACACTCTCTGCCATGCCATCTCTGCCACGGTGGATTATACATACTTCTGACTGTGTGCCAAAATAAACCCTCCTTTAAGTTCCTGTGAAGGGTATTTTATCACGACAATAAAAAAAAAAAAAGGAAATAACCCAGAGGTATTATAACAAAATATCAGAGACTCTGTAGCAGGCGTACAAGAGAAACTAAGTGGAGAAGTCCCAAATCATGGTCCCTTCATCAAACCTGAAGGTCTAATGAGAGTCTGTCTCCTAATTTACAAGTGATGCCTTCTCACTACTGCCTCACACTGTGGAAAGGGAGAGATCTCGGTGGTCTCCTTCTTAAAGACAAAACCCTCATAATCTAGTCGCTTCCCAAAGGCCCCGCCTCTAAGCGCTGTCGCCTCAGGAGGTTATATTTCAAAGGCCCCGCCTCTAAGTGCCGCTGCCTCAGGAGGTTATATTTCAACACAGGAACTTGGAAAAAAGTCAGAGCACCCACTGTCAGGATGGCAGTGGGGCTTAGCTATCTGCGGAGGATCAGATGGAATCTGCAGAAATGGTTTGGGCCACACCCTCTAATGGGCCCTTGGTCTGCTCCTCACTCTTCACCCTCTTGACCACGAAGTGGGTTTTCTCCATTCACAGCCACCAGCAGCCAAAATCACGGCCTGGAAACTCTGAAACTATCAGGCCAAGAAACTGTTCTCTTTGTAAGTCGATCCCTGGGGTAGTATAGTAACAGAAATCAAGCTAGCATGCCCAGATACATCCAACGTTCAGTTCACCAACTCTTATCTCTGCGACTCAACGTTTACTGGTCTCCATTCCTTAGAATTCATCTTCAACTGACTTAATGGGAGCAAAAGAGACATTTGTTCCTTCTTGGCTCCTCTTTCAAGCCAGGAGAATAATATAATCATTTTTCATTCCCCTGAGACAAAGAAGTTTGACAAATTAATGGTGTGTCCTTAATGACATCAAACTTAGAGCAGTTGGCAGCACTTGAGGATGTAATTTAAACCTGCCATGGCAAAGCTAATGAGTGATGTCTTGCGGGTTCTCAGTTATATCTTTTATCCATGGTACTTAGTCTGCCAGGGCAGACCATGAACCATCTCTCTCTCTCTCTTCTGAAAGTAAATCAGCTTATTGTTCAATTTTGAAAACCTGTAAAAAAAAAAAAAAAAAAAAAAAA
>JADRCC010270479.1:0-11345 GCA_019843855.1 Hylomyscus alleni | reverse complement strand
TTTCTCTTCCTTCCTTCCTTCCTTCCTTCCTTCCTTCCTTCCTTCCTTCCTTCCTTCCTTCCTTCCTTTTTTTTTCAGAGACAGGGTTTCTTTTTATGTCATCTTGGCTGTCCTGGAACTCACTCTGTAGGCCAGGGTGGCCTTGATCTCAGAAATCCTCCTGCCTCTGTCTCCCAGGTGCTGGGATTAAAGGCGTGCAACACCACTGCCCGGCTTAAGCTTCGTTTTCAAAAGACTCCACAATAATTATTATAATCCGTACTTAATATTTCCATGTCAACTTTTTGTGATAAGGCTTATTTGTCTACATATGATACAGAAAATAGGCAGACAATTATGATGCCCACTTTCAAACACTGTTCCAACATCCTTTACAAATATTCAAAAATGTTCCTATGGCTTAAGCAGGAATCCTGACTTTCTAATCATCCCAACTTCTTCTCCAGAAGCTAAATACACTTGATGTGAAAAGAGGAGAGTGTGCACAAACTTCAAAAGGCTGATTGCTAAACCACACTTAGTCATGGGGCTCAGCTCCAAATTTTCTTTTCCAATTTACTCATTATTAGTGTTTATTAAGAAGAAATGTGCTCATGTTATAAAAAATTAAGAGGAATTAAGGACAGACTTCATGTTTAACTTAGAATCACACCTATCAATTGACAATTGATGTATCTGAACAAGACATATGTATGTACACTTATAGCTCAAAATTCCTTTTATACATCTTTTTGGGTAAGCAATAGAAGTAGTCAATGCAGGCACTGGATAAATTAATGACAGCATCACATCACATAGCATTCTGAGATAAATGACATCGTTGTCTAAGGCAAGTGGTATCATTTTGAGGATGGGTAATCCTAGGCAACTTTTTGTAATGATGCAATGATGATAATAAGAAAAAAAGGATTATGATCCCCATAAAGTTTGTATTTAATAGATACAGTACAGGCAAAAGTTACTATCAATATTGAAAGTGTCTGTCTGGGTCAGAACAGCTTGGTCTTAGGTTATAGGGGAAAGACATGTATTTGGCAGGGAAATTCTAGATCATCCTTCCTGTTGATAATGCACTAAAGACCTAAACAAACTTGGCAGTCCCCATTTTAGGACTTAAGTGAATGTCTCTTTTCCGTTCCACATTACATGCTTGATTAAATTTTCCCTTTATCTTGTACCATGATCTTCCCCATGCCTTTCCTCATCAAATCCAAGCAAATTAGTCTTTGGTCAGGGTACTTTGCTGTGATCAAATGTTTCAAGGTGTATCTTATGATTTTTCATTACAAATATAGACCAATTCTACTTGGCAAAACTAACAGAAATGTTTCTGTCTCACAGGATCTGCTGTCTTGGTGGCTTCTTTTTAATTCAAGTGAGGTACATAAATATAAGACTCTAGCTGCTGTCACTAGCCAATGTCTTTCAAACCTGTTTATATGTAAAACAAGCAGTGTCACTCTTAACAATCTAAGTATATAGAGAACAGGAGGAATGCTGGCTTAACAAATTTTATGCAACACCTGGCACACCACATGCAAAAAAATTACTGTTGCTGATGATGCTAATGTTCACAGAAATTAAAGTCTATCTTCTCATGATCACATAATAACTGGCAATCACCTTGAAATGGTAGTGTATTAAGCCCTATAAAACACAGCTAGTAGTACTGGCCCAAATCCTGCTCTCAGTAAATCTAAATAGCTAATGCTCCATGCTCCCTCCTCCCTCAGAACACATGCCTTTCTAAGCATCTTCCACTATTTCAAAAAGATTCAATCTATACTAGCTGAAAGGACTAAAATACCTTACTGTTTTCTTGCATATACCAATCAATTAAAATAAATAAATCCATGCAAACACTAAATATCATTGAAATATAGATAGAAGAAGTATCTGTACTTGATTCGTACATTTCATACATACCACAAAAATGTTTTACCTTTTATTTAATGAATCAAATCGAAGTGAACTGGAACTATAATAACTGGTAGAACCCTTATTTTTATTCTCTACTCAGAATGTTCCTAAAACCAATTCTCCTAAAGTGCCTATTTTAAAGATATGGCATAAAACTATGTTTCTAGAATACTTTAAACATCAACTTCAGGGACTGTTCTAGTGTTAATCTTCATTATTTCTGTCCGCATGTTATCGTCACTGAGTTACTCAATGCACACAATTACAAGTAGACATAAACGTAGAAATAACCTTAACCTGGCATACCATCCACTCAGGAATCCCTTAAAAACATTTGCCTACATATTCTACCTACTGAGAGTTCAATTATCTTTCATTTTTGGCTTTTCTCTGTTAAATAATACTTTTAAAATATGGAATTCAAGACTATTTTTCAAGGTTTGATAAAGAAGTTGTCAAGTCAGATGAATATGAAACTGTTTCTAAATTCCTTCAGTGCTCTGGCACTTTACCCACTTCTGCACAAGAAAGGACATCAATTATCAGGAAGATTTGTTCAAAACATGCGTCTGCACACACACACACACACACACACACACACACAAACACACACTGGTACACATATATTCACCTCATTGGAGAATGCATTTATTATTGGAAAGGAAATTTCCCATGTATTGATATCTTTAGACATTATCTACTTAATATAACAAGCAAATATTCCCATACCTGCACATAGCACTTTTTAATTTAACTCTAATGATTTTTTAAATTAATTTATTTTTTGCACTCTGTATTTTATTCCACCCCCACACCCCCATCCACCCTCCCACTGCTCCACATCTCATACCTCCTCCCCATATCCTGTCTCCCCAACTCTAATGATTTTTATAATATAAGCAAAGCTATTTTTACCTGGCCACAAAGTTCCCTTTCTCTAGACTAATTTAACACTTTACTCTTAACTACATTAGTTTTGTAAAGAAGTGTTCTTTTTGTATAAGAATTAACATTTATCCTCTAAAGCATATATTATACGTTTTAGTTTTCAAAAATATCTGTTAATGCTCATTTAAGTCTAATTACTGCTTCAGAATAAAGCTTCCATGAACTGATTTCTTTGCATTAAATTTCCAGCTAAGGAAGGGTTATATTTCCTACACCAATTTGGTTTGTATTGCTATAGCTTTGCAATACAACTAGAAATCTTGGAAAGTTGATTATCTCTAGCATGACTTTTACTATTCAGGATTGTTTTATCTATCCTGGGTTGTATTACTTTTTGTTTATTTATTTTTATTACTTTTATTTTTTTACAGTCCAGTCATTACCCCTCCTCCTGGCCCGTTCTCCCATAGTTCCTCATCCCATTTCTCCTCCTCCATGTCTTTAAGAAGATGTCATATTTCCTTTCCCCCAAAACCCCTCTTCCAGACCTCCACACTCTTTGGGACCTCAAGTCTCTCAAAGCTGAAGTTTTTTTTTTAATTATTATTATTATCTATGAAAATGTTTGTCAGAATTTGGATGGGAATAGCATTAAATCTGTAGACTGCTTTTGGTAGGGTAGCCATTTTCACAGTTCTAATCTTCCTGATCCACCTGCCTTTGCCTCAAAAGTGTTGCAATTTAAGAGCATGCAACATGACTCCGAGGCAATCTTAATACTTCTTAGGCATTCCTTAGAAAAAAGTTTAAACAAACAAACTCTTAATTTTGATGTATCAGTAAATAAACTTTGTTTTGTTTGAGAAAGGGTCTCGCAATATGGCTCTGCCTAGCCTGGAACTTGTTACTTAGGCCAAACTAGGCTAGAATTCCCTATGTAGAACAGGCTGTCCTTGAATTCACAAAAATTCAGCAGCCTCTGCCTCCCAAGTGCTGGGGATTAAATGCATGTACCTCCAACTGCAGCTAGTAAATAAACTTTAAAAACATGATACTTTTACTGAAAATAAAACTACCAAAGAGTATAAGACCCTAAAATCTAAATTAAAAGATATAATTCTAATTTACTAGTATAGTAGTTCTTAAGTGATAATTAACTGACTTGAATACTTACCTGCTTAAAGTGAGGTTAAATTCTATTTGGCAAACTGATAAAGGAATGTTTTTTTTTAATGTAAAAAGTTAGTGAGTTTCAAAATTTAAGGTTTTGCATACAGACATCACATGTCCCTGTAGATGTACTAAAGTCTGTTAAAGTAGTAGGCATTTGAAAAACAGCATTACAGTCTTAACAATCAGATGTGTATTTGGCTTGAAGGATGTTAACATTCTCCATCATATACAGCATCAGCAAGTGGTATCAACTATTAGTTTTTTCATCTGTCTTCAGTTTTGCAGCATGCTGCAAACCTGCCACAACATCTGAAAACAATGAGTAGCTACTCTATCAATCAGGGCTCCAATGAGTCCTACTTGAAAATTCAACTATAAACTGCTATTCACAAGTTATCTTACTACTATTCTGAGTATTACCAAGATAAAGAACCAGAAATACATCACATTTCCTACTTCTATGGTTCTGGATCACTGTACACAAGCAGGCAGGAAGACTGCTATAGGCCATGAATGACCACAGAAAAAGAGTATTTTCTAGGGACAATGGAGATCTGCCCATAAGAAACTCAGTTTGTGACATCGTGGATTAGACCTGTGCAAACTCAAGTCAGACAAAATCCAAGCATGGAGGGAGAGCTAGTCACCAAGTCCCACTCCATCTGAAGAACAATTAGTACAGGGAGTTAGTTTTCATTAAATGTGTGTCTTGAGTATGTATATAGCATGCTCCAGTAAATGGTCACTTACCCAAAAATATATAAGCAAAACACACTGGATTTGAATGGGAGAACAGATGTCAGAGGAGTTGCAGGAGGAGGTGAATATGATTAAAAACACAAAATATGAAATTCTCAAAAATTAACGAAAATAAAAAGAACCAGAAATATTTCAGTGAAATGGGTATACCTTATATAGTTCTGGACATACCCAAATTTTCATAGAAATGAAAATGTCTCCTTTCCAAGTTTGGTGAAATAATGTTTAATGTTGGGTTTGCATAAACTGTAAACCATGTTTCATAAAGACTTCTAGAGTGGCAAGGACTGAACAACTCTGGATCGTCGCCAGAATTTATCTGAGACCATGGCACATAAGCAAGTCCAAATAAAAGTATCAGGAGTGTTTCAGAATTTCAAGTGACACTAAATAGTTCTGAATGATACATTAATGTTATGTGACAGTTACTACAGATTATTAGAAAATTCGTAGCAGATATCATCATGATAGGAAGGAGTCATGATATTCAGAAAAGTTGTGAAAGAATGTAAAATAAAATAAATATGAAGAATCCTGTTATAATATAAGGACTGGTTAGTAATACAATTGAACTTCCTCGACCAAAATGAGTGCAGTCTAGTTTCTGAAAGGCTCAGTTTTGTCACCTGTCAATGTTCCTGTTGTGGATATCTGGAATACCCTAATGCTAAGCCTTCTATTTTGTGCCAATACACAGCCTGAAGTACCTCATTCAAGTCAACTACCCCCAATATTTTCATTACATTTCACCCCAACTCTTTACCTTCTAGATGCATGGGAAAGCATAGTAAAATAAAATTTTGATTTTAGATTTAAAAGTTAACCTCTCATCCATAACACCAAAAATGGATTACCTAAGAAACCATGAATTTCTATCCCACCTTAAAAAAAAAAAATCAATGAACATATTTCAGTAACATATCCAGAAAAAAAATCACTTAGATAAAATTACCATAAATTATAAAGAAAAAAAGCATATAATGGATATCTGATTTTTAGTAGAATTTTTATGGACAAATAAAACTCTAATGTGAACTGTAGATCCTTGCAAAAAAACATGCAAGAGTGCACATTCTCACATTTTAATAACCTATTTGAAGGATTTTACAGCGACTACTCCTCCAAAGAAGTACTCCAGTAAGAAATGTCCCCTTATCTCAGAGGTTTCCAACCTGTGGGTAACCACCCCTTTGGGAGGGTTCATATATCTATCAGATATTACCACTGGAATTCAGAACAGCATCAAAACTGCAGTTATGATATAGCAACAAAATAATTTTATAGTTAGGGGTCACTACAACATGAGGAACTGCATTAAAGGGTCCCAGCACAGGAAGACTGAGAACCACTGCCCCAGCTGGTGCTAGAATTCCAAAAAACATGCAAGACGATTATGGATCATCATAAATATTTTTATATCATGCCATTTTAAGAACAATCTAAAAAACTAAAACACACAATTAGTTCTGCTTTTATAGGTTATTCTAATGTTTTACTAGGATTAGAATAAAACTATTTGTGATATGCACCAATTCAATTTCTCTTTTTCAACTGTAACTGAGTTTGCATCATTGTATTGATAGTTATAATACTTAAAAACGATTCTGTGAGGCCACACAGTCCCATCTTGGCTTCACATTTAATAATACTGAAGGAAGAGCAAAGACTCAGTATTACAGTCTATAGTACAAACTACAAGATACTACTAATGTAACTGCAACAAAACTCAAGAAGTGAAGCAATGACAGAGCTGCACAAGATACCTCCTAGCATACAGACTTGACTTTACAGGACCCAGCTACACATTAGTAAGTCACAGTTATTGTCAATTGTCCAAAAATACCTGTAAGGAAATAATTTGAAAAGTTGCCCCAACATCATAGTGCCAGTGATAAATGTTGCAGGTTCTAGAGTTATCTTTCCTCCTTCTCTGGCTGTCTGTCACACTGGTGGTCAAGTGGCTCAGTGAGAATTGAAATCCTTCTCCAAGTCAGTGACGCCATTTCCCTTACTCAGCCCATCAAAACAAAAGATGATGATGATGAATACAATTAAAAGTTATTTGGCATTCTTTATTTAATTTGTGAAGAGAGCCCATTAGATAAAAATGATATTTAGTATTTGAATAAAATTATTAGCTAAAATGATGCTTATGCAATATTGTGAAATAAATGGATTTATTAAAAGGAAATGATTCTTTTTAATTATAATAATAATAATGAAAATAACAGAGGACCTAGAGACAAAGATAAAAATTAATGGTACCACTGTTTAAAAGAAGATACTAGTAATAGACTCCATGTAAAACAGGTTTCGTTAAGCTCCTTATTCCATTTAGTTTGGAAAGAGAAGGAAAAGGAGAGATAAAGCTATACATTTCAAATCTACAATGCAAAGGTCTTCTATGCAATTACAATTAATCTGTGGGACCATGTGTCAGGAGAGTTTACAGAGAAAAATAGTTTAGTGCTATTTTATAAGGGTAAGACATTTTTTAGAAAAAGTGTTGCAGTTGAAGGTATTATAAGAAGAATAATACCAGGCCACAAAGAAATTATAAGAGCTGTTAATCACGAAGACTCAGACCATAGTTGGCTAGCAGCTAGAATGAAGGGAAAGAAACCTCAAGTGACCAGGTGAAATGTAGTTGCTTTATATCTTTTTCTAATCATTCTGCTTGAAGACATTTTTGACAAAACCAATAGCAAATATGATTTGATTTCAGCCTTGAAGTTATTTAATATTATAATCTATCTGGTCACCTCATTAAAGTAATCATATTACCACCTTGCTCTAAAAACTCTCATGTGCATAAAATGAATGAAAATTTTCATTCATCTTTTCTCTGCTTTCTCTTACATGTGGGAAAGATATTATCAGGTAGTCATGTATTTCAATACACATGAAAGCTTAAACATAGCTTGGCCTAGGCCTATACTCCAGTTCATATTCGTCTGGCCTGGAATGCTGTCTTATGATAACAGATTTTTAACAAGATCCAAATATTCATTCATGGAAAAACTGTCAGCATATAAGCGAAAAAAACACTGCAAATTATTCAAAATCATATACATACACTTACTTTATTGCTCATATTCTCAGAAACAAATACAAGTATAGCTTGCATAATAAATTATTTAAATCTCATTATACTAAGTTAGGTTATTTTTCTATTTTATAAACTTCAAAAAAAACGTCATAAAGGGGCTGGGGCAGGTCAAAGAAAGGTACCTACCCCAGTCACACCCGCTAAAGGCAGCCTGAAGAAAAACACTCAAGTATCCACCCTGGTCCCACTGGCCCAGAAGACTGGAAGTAAGCAAGACACTCATGCACCTGCCATGGGAACCATTATGATGGGTGAATGTGTGATGTACAGATGGGAGAGATGGAGCATATGGTGGAGACATGCAAGAGAAAGCAAAGCCAAGGGGTTCCTGTATTATGGAGAAAGGTGGAACTGGAGACTCAATGGTGGTGGTGAAGAACGAGTAGATATGAGGAAATCATGGTGAGGCCCTGTTCCAGGCTGCCACAAAGGGCCTGAGTTACTACGAAAGCCCAAATGCATGTCTTTGGTCTGAGCTGCCACCAGAGATACCATGTGGATATTTGAGGGCCATGCTAACAAGGGTCAACATGCTGATCTGAGTGGCTTGCACTGCCACATAAGGCCATGGGGATATCCAAGACCATGCTGCTGGGGTTCAGGGCACAAAGCACTACAGATGAACATGTCTAATTCAGTGGTCCTATAGCAGTTGGGTTCCCTAGTGATGTCCAAGGCCCACGTTACCACCAAAGGCCATGGAGATGTCCCTGGTCTGGGCTGCTACCTGAGGCACTATGTGAGAGAGACATGTCTCCTCTGCTTGCCCCCTGCTGCCTATGGCAGAAGGGTTAAATAACTTTGAGGTCATGAGAGCTAGAGAGTTGGCCATGCCCCTTACCAGCTGCAGCACTCTGAAGAGCAGGCCAACACCTCAGGGAAGCACAGTAAAGCTGACCTTAGTGGCAAAGGTGCCAATTAGTAGAGTGGGGTGGGGGTATGGGGGATAAGGGAGGCTGACCTTATTACAGATTGCTGGCTATAGCATTGGGTAAGCTAGCTAGGGCAGTGGAAAAGAGCTCACCCTGCTATGTGAGTGTGGAAGAGCTAGTAAGCTGACAAACTTAAGCTACCATCCAGGCTCAAATACAGGGCTTTGAGTTACCCCATCTATAAGATCTGTTGGAGCTCTTGAAAGGTCCAGTCTTACAGATCCATAGCTCCATGTTCTCCATGACACGGGGCAACAATAAGATATCTGAGAGGAGTACTTTGGAGGATCCAGTATAGATAGTGTAGTAGAAGCCAGAGGACATAAAACAGAGCACTGACTCATTGCAACAAGCATTTGCAAGTAAAGATGTGTGGACCAAAAAACAAAAACAAGGTCAGTCAATATGTGACACACTGTAGTACACTACATCTTCCATAAAAACATAGGTTGGTTTTTTCTACTTTATTTTATTTTATTTTGAGTGGGGGGAGGTTGCAAGGGTGGAGGCAATTACAAAAGGTTGGAGAGATGAGTGAGAGTGGGGTGCATTATGTGAAATTCTGACAAAAAAAATCAACAAAAATAAAAAAAGAATTTGAAATAATTTATTAATGTTCCTGTTTAAAAAGTAAAGAAAGGACCCAAGGAGCTGAAGGGGTTTGCAGCTCCATAGGAGGAACAACAATATCAACTAACCAGTACCTGCAGAGCTCCCAGGGACTAAACCACCAACCAAAGAGTACACATGGTGGGACTCATGACTCCAGCTACATATGTAGCAGAGGATGGTCTAGTCGGTCACCAATGGGAGGAGAGGCCCTTGATCCTGTGAAGGTTCTATACCCTAGTGTAGGAGAATGCCAGGATCAGGAGGCAGGAGAGGGTGGGTTGGTGAGCAGAGGGAGGGGAGGATGGAATAGGGTTTTTTTTTCCAGAGGGGAAACCAGGAAAGGGGAGAACATTTAAAATGTAAATAAAGAAAATATCTAATAAAAAAGCATATTGGTAATAAAAAACAAGAAAAAGCAAAAAATAAAATGTTACAACATACTAAAACTGTATAAATAAATTCTAAGCCATTGCTATCAGATCATAATAGTCAATCATAGGAAAAGATGTTTTCTGGACAACAGTATCCAGGTGTTAGAATGTCCTCCACATACTTCCCAGTAATATTAAAAATACTATTCTAATAGGTTCTAATAGGATATTAATTTTCAGTCATACAGGGACAGTAATAGAGAACAGTTTGCATATTATTTGTTTTGTATTGTGGGTGTACTGTTATTAATATTTGTTCTAAGACTGACTAAACTCTGGGCCTTATGCACGGTTGATAAATACTCTAAAACTGACCTACATGTCTGGACTGGCTCAATCTTTAAAGATGATATAATATTACAATGATTCAATATCTATTGGCTCTTCTATTATCAAGCATTGCTACAAATTTTATCACTTTTACATTTATTGCTTCTGACATAAAATTGACTAACAATATCACAGGTAGAAAATTACGTTTTGGCTACTGTTCTATAAATATGGGTACTTAAGCAAACTTTGTTTCTTCTAGATGGTCTCATAAAATGGGAAGATATTTTCTTTGAAAGATTGAATTGATTAAGCCTGTTTATTAAGTTTATTAACCAACATTTTTGGTTTAATACATTTCCTGGAAAATCCCCCCAAATTTAAAGTAGTCAATGCTTATAAGAGTTTAGACTCAATGATACAGACTTAAATATGACCTATCAATTTACAACTTTTATTTTTCATATTATTCTATATTTTGCCTGAATATTTGCTATCAAATGTTTATTAACTAAAACACAGCTTAAGATAATTTAGGAAATCATTTTTATAACCTTTTATAACACTGTACATTAGAAGACATCAAATAGAGAATATGGAAAAAATTAAGAGCTCATAATCACTAAATTTAAAACAACTTAAAACTAGTCAAATTCATAAGAACACATACACTGTCTCTAAACATGACATCTATCCTATCAAACAAGCAAGTAAGGAACAAGGAAACTGTCTATAAGTTACAACATTTCCACCTGTAATAAGCTTAAATGAGAAAAAAATGCACAAATTATTCATACTCTAGTCTATAACTAGAAGCATTTTAAATTTCCCTTTCAACTTTGCCCCAAATCACCAAAACATCATAGCTATTGAGCTTTATTGAAGCAAGTGCTAAAAATAAATAATATAAGTAAGCTTTATTCTCATTTGATTTTGTGGCATGTAGTAACTAAGAACAAAAGGTATGAAGTCAGACAGGTCTAAGTTTTGACACATTATATCACCATTTTGTTAAGAGATTTAATTTATGTGTACATGTGAGTGCCCTTTTGTACTATGCCTGGTGTCTTCCCATGGCAGAAAAGGACATTGATCTTCTAAAACTGGAGTGTCAGGCTGTTATGAATCCATCAAGGGTACAAGAAACTGAACCCTGGTCCTCTGCAAGACCAGCAAGTGTTCTTACCCACTGAGGAGCCCCCTCTCTGGACAAATGGATGGACAGACAGACATAGACAATGGATAAAAAAA
>JADRCC010270443.1:0-14359 GCA_019843855.1 Hylomyscus alleni | reverse complement strand
AAAAAAAAAAAAAAAAAAAAAAAAACTTAGAGTATTTTATTGTTAGCTTAACCTGCAAAAGTATTTGAGACCCAAATCCTATCCCTGGGACCCATGTTTAAAAAAACAAAGAGCTGGATGTGGTGATCCACATCTGTAATCCAGCAATCGACATTGAGAGGGAAGGCAGAGACCGCAAGGGCCAGACAGGTTAGAGTATGCCACCAAGAGAGGTGGCACGTCAGTAAGGTGAGAGGCAAGAATGAGCTGTCCAAAGCTGTCCTCCTGCTTCCGTTCATAGAGCATGGTATGTGAGCACCCACACCCTCACACACACGTTGAAAAGAGTCTAAGAGTGCTTTGGAGACAGAACCCTGTCCATTCTATGGTCTCTCCAGTTGTTGAGACACTGGATATCCATCAAGAGGACCGGAAGCACTGAGATACATGGACACTTGCCCTTGGCATCAATTGACTGGGAGTGTTAGGGTGACTTACATCTTTGTTCATCTGAGCAATGTCTATAAAATAAGTTAACCCAGCCAATCTTAATAGCTGATGACTGTCTACCAAGATAGCAGCTAGGGGAATAGGCCTGGATGGAGATCAGAGATATGAAGGTTTTAAGTTTCACTTTGACAGATTCCTGTATACATGAATTTAGGTGAATGATTTAATCCCTCTAATCTTCCCAATGTGTAACATTTATTTCTCTGGTTAATAAGGATAAAAAGAGGTAATCCAGGCCAAGAGTTTACTGGGGGGGTCAGTGAGTAACCACTGGGTTTGTTTCCTTTTTTTTTCCCTCTTTCTTTCTTTCTTTTTCAAATCACTTTAGGCAGGAAACAACAATCTTGTTACTACCCAGCCTATGGCCCCTTGCAATGTTATTCCATAAATCTGTTTCGTTCCTAATAAGATAAAAACAGGCCTGGCGATGGGCTCAGTTGGTAGACTGCTTGCCTAGCATGCACACACCCCTGCGTCCCATCTCCGGTACGGCGTAAAGCGGACGTGATGGTACATGGTGCAGTCCCAGCGTCTGGGAGGAAGAAGCAGGAGGACCAGAAGTTCGAGGTCACCCTCAGCTACTAGCAAGTATGAAGATATAATCTGGGCCACATAAGAGATCCCCGTCTCAACAAATCAAATAAAATCACCAAAATTCTTTAGTCATGCTAAAACACATAATACATTGGTTACTAACCTGATTGGGCAAACCAGCCACATGGGGACCTCTCTAAATGGGAGTAGGAGAAGCTAAACTGAGAGCAGTTTAAAAGAGTTTATTAAAGTGGGAGCTTAACTTTTATGTATCAAGGAGTAAGCTGTTTGTTTTTCAGCTTCATTGTCCAGTGGTGGTCACCTTCAGGGTAAGGACGCCACCAACAGCGTGCAGGGAGAGAAAGAGGAAGCAGTCCGGAATGAAGGGATACTGAACCTCAGGGTGCTGATGGTCCGTAGGGCCAGCCACCTAACACCACTGACCATTGATGCTACAGATAGAGCCTTTTAAAGCGGCTGGCTGTTAAAAGAACTCTAATATCTTTCTGTATTTAGGATAGGACCGAAATACAGAAAAACCCAAGATTTAGGAAAAACCATAAGCCAATTTAGCCGTGCATTTAATACCAACATTTAGGTTAAATTTTTTTCACCATGTGTCTTAGTCACTTTTCTACTGTCGTGATGAGACACCGTGACAAAGGGAACTGATAGGACGAAATGGTTTGAGACCACAGTTTCAGAACATTAGTTTAGTCCGTGACCATTGCGGTGGGACACCTAGCAGCAAGCAGGGAGGCATGGTGCCGGAGCCTGATCCCGAGACATCACTCGTGAGGCAGAGAGAGCTAACTGGGGACCTCAAAGCCAACCCCCAGTGATACACCTCCTCCAAATCCTTCCTGAACACTTCACCAGCAGAGTATCAAGGATCCCATACATGAGCCTATGGGGACCATGCTCATTCAAACCATCCCATTGGGCACGCGTCCATGCGTGTGTATGTGTGGGTAGATTCAAGTGCATGCATATGGGGACAGAGGACAATCTCTGGTTCAGTTCTTCGGGTACCAACACCCTATTGCTTTTGAAAAAGGGCCACTCTCTGGGTTAGAGGTCACCAATTAGGCTTGACTGGTTGGCCAGCAAGCCCGAGTTAGTCCCCAACACTGGAATTATAAGGACATACCACCGCATGGTGCTTTATTTATGGGACTTCTGGGGATCAAACCCTGACTGCCATACTTGAAAGGCAAACACTTCACAGTAATCTCCCCAGCTTTCTTCATCTTTTAAATATATATTTAAGGACAACTATACAATGTTTTGTATGCGTATTTTTTGTATACAAATATTTGAATACAAATACTTTTGTATGGATATTTAAGGATATCTATACATTTTTTAAATGTGCTCTTGTTAGGGAAGCAGTTTCCTAGTTGTTTTTCTTTTAAGATTTTATTTATTATTATTCATAAGTACACTGTAGTTGTCTTCAGACGTGCTAGAAGATGGCATCAGATCTCATTATGGGTGGTCGTGAGCCACCATGTGGTTGCTGGGATTGAACTTAGGACCTTTGGAAGAGCAGTCAGTGCTCTTACCCACTGAGCCATCTCTCCAGCCCCAGTTTCCTAGTTGTTAACCAACTTTCACAGCCATCCTTTCAACAAGCAAATAATAGTAGTAAAAGAAGACTAATTGATTTATTTAACTATCTCACATTGATTGACATCTTGAACCTCTCCAAATTCATGACATTACAAATGCTATATCAATATACATTTTCCTGCACATTTTTCCATATCTGAGACTATCTTCTTAGAACTGACTTTTTCCAAAACATAAAAAGTTGAAGGGCATGAACATTTTATAGTTCTTCACATTTGCTGCCAAATTGCTTTTCAAATTGTTTATCAAGCCCAGTTCCAAGACTGGTGTGTCAGAGCAGCAACCCTGCTGCACTCTTGAAAGCACTGGATTATTTCATTTTATGTATGTATGTGTGTGTGTGTGTGTGTATGTGTGTGTGTGTATATCAACGTAAATTTCAAGACTGTGATGATAAACTAAGTGTGTCAGCTGGTAGGCAAGCGAGGGAAGCACAAATGACGAGAGAGGCATTGTTACTGTTTTAGAGGAGATGAATGGGAAAGGTTTTCCAAAAAGGGATGGGAGGCACTTAATTGTGAATCGTGACACATACCTGTAATCCTACCTATAAGGGAAGCTGATGCAGGAGGATCACAAGTTCAAGGATTGCCTGGACAACTTAGGGAGGCCTTGTCTCAAGATTTTTTAAAAAAGAAATAAAAAAATAAAAAAATAGAAGACTAGGTATATAGTTTAATGGTAAAGTGTTTGACTTGCATAGCCAAGATCCAGGGTTCAATCCCCCCAAATCAATAATAATAATAATAATAATAATAATAATAATTAGGAGGAAGAAGAGAAGGAGGAGGAGGGGGAGGAAAAGGAGAAGGAAGAAGAGAAGAAGGGAGAAGAAGAAGAAGAAGAAGAAGAAGAAGAAGAAGAAGAAGAAGAAGAAGAAGAAGAAGAAGAAGAAGAAGAAGAAGAAGAAGAAGAAGAAGAAGGAAAAGAAGGAAAAGAAAGAGGAGGAGGAGGAGGAGGAGGAGGAGGAGGAGGAGGAGGAAGACAAAGAAGAAGGAGAAGAAGACATGGCTAAGTAACAGCACTGGAGTCCTAAGCAGATGCTTGATGCAGGACCCGTCTCACCAAGGCCCATGTGAGGATGGAGGAAAAGGGTCATCTAGGACAGAAGGCTTGATGGATGAAACATTGTAAAGATTGCTCTGGGCAGAACAAGATGAGAAGAAGGCGCGTCAAGCTCAGGTAGGCACCTTGAGCAGGCCAAAGTCAGAACTGGAAACAGACTAACATTCCCAGGCAAGCCTCCCACATTCCCAGCATCTCTATCCTCTCTGACTTGCGGGTGCTCAGAACCTTCAAAGATCTCGCACCAGCAGCTGTCAGCACCTGCCAAGGCTTCCTCCAAGCGTTTCTTTCTGACTCTTTCTCTGTCTACAACTCCGACTAGAACAGTTTCCTAAGCTATTTCCCATAGTCTTTCCCCTCCCAACCAGGCCACCTGGGGCAGCCAAGCCCCTGTCCTCCACACCTTGGTCCCCCTAAGGGCATGTCTTAGTTTATATTTTATTGTAGTGATAAGACTCTGACCAAAACTAACCAAGAGAGGAAAGGGTTTAGTTTAGCTTAAAGCTCATCATCCAGAGACAACAGAGTGAGAACTCAAGGCAGAAACCCGGAAGCAGGAACTGAAGCAGAGCCCATGGAGGACTCACGTGTACTGGTTTGCTCTCCATGGCTTGCTCTGCAGGTTTCATATACACTCCAGAACTACCTGCCTAGGGGTGACACCACCCACAATGGGCTGGGCTTTCCCATATCAACCATTGATGGAGATTGCCCTTTAGGCCACTCTGATGGAGGCATTTTCCTCCATTCAGGTTCCCTCTAGCTTATGCCAAGTTGACAAAAAAAAAAAAAAAGGCAAACCAGGATTGTTCTGCATCTCTGCTACTTCCGTGTTCTCCACCACCAGGAAGGTCCGGATTCTTCCAAATGAAACCTGAGCCTTACCACAATTCTAATCTACTGGTCAAAACTCGCTAGCCATTATTATCCAGAAGCAAGCTG
Source organism: Hylomyscus alleni (assembly GCA_019843855.1). Classification (NCBI taxonomy): domain Eukaryota; kingdom Metazoa; phylum Chordata; class Mammalia; order Rodentia; family Muridae; genus Hylomyscus; species Hylomyscus alleni. The sequence continues at coordinate 9,697 of JADRCC010270443.1, read as the reverse complement.
CCTTCCTGTCTAACAAGTTTCCCAAACCAGCTCTGCACTCTCCTTCCATGCACCTTTGCCCGCTTTCTCTCTCCTTCCGTGTACCGAGGCATCCCAGCCCCACCTTGCCCGCGAGGCCTGGACCGCCCCAAGCGCCTGGACCACCCCAAGCCGCTCCTTGTCAAAGGCACCTCAGCCTTGCTGCCTGGAAGTGCGCTGACTTCCAGCCTCCCTCCCTAATTCCTTTATCACTCACATGTGTGTCTGGTGCCACACTAAGCTGCAAAAGTTCTTGCTTTCCTTCTCAGTGACATAACAGGACGCGCAGGATTCCTCTAGAAAAATCCTATGCTTTAGAATGCTGGGAGAAAGATGGCTCCCCACAGGCAGCTTCATATTTTGTATAAATTGTGATATTGCTGAGAGCAAGACCTAGCAGCCTGAGAATGCTCCTTTTCCCAGCTATTGCCAAACTCATATGTAAGTTCATTTTTCCATTTATCTAGAGACTGTACTTTTTTTTTTTTTTTAAGGCAAGTGAGTGCTCAGATTCATAGTCAATATTGGGGCAGGTAGCGCTACAGTAAAAATCCTTAGACAGGTTACTTTTTAAAAAAAATCTTTGTGGCTTTAGCAGGGCCTATTTCCAACCCCTTGAACACAGCAGGTGTCCAGGCAGTGTTAATGGATCTCAGAATCCTCCAGGTTTTGTTGCTAAGTCATTAGAGCTTGAACTCAGGTCATCTGATTCCAGGCTCTGCATACCTTTCCCAACAGCCTTCTCTCTTTCTGACTTCTTGTTCCGGTCTACTGTCAACTGAGCTGCATCTGAAAGAGCTGTGGGATTTTAAGTCAGAATGACTAGGCAAAAAGAAAAAATAATTAAATGAACCAAAGGCTGGAATCTATTTTCCATGTAGCAATTGAAGCCAATGTGAATGAACATCTGACTAAGGATTTGAATTGAATTAAAAAGTAAACAGTGAACAATAACAACAAAGGCTAATACCCCACTCCCTGAAACATTTTAGCTTCTTAGAGTTCGGTGTTTGCGTTGAGCTTTATAGCCATTAAGTTGACATGTTTCTTGGTATAAACCTGCAGTCCAAGGAAATAAAGAAAAGAAAAGAAATAAGTATGTTTTGAGTTTCCCTTCTCTTTTTAATAGCTCCCAGTAATGCTTCTAGTCCCTAAGACTGTGACTTGGGGACGAGGCGCTGTGGCCAAGTCTTATTCCCAATTACCCTAGTCATCCCCTGACTTCCAACCCAGGACCACGAAGCTGAAGGCCCAGTGCACGCTATGTCAGGCTTTCTCTCTGAAACTGAAAATTAAACAAGTAAATTACACTCACAAAACATCATATGCAAGTATGTGTCAGATGAGAATAAAAAACAAAAGATGAGGTTGCAGCATTTAAAAACTGGTAACAGCTAGCCTTAATGAAGGAGACAGGAGACTTCAGGAGTGAGCACTGAGATGCATACCCCTGAGGAAGAGGAAAGCTCGGCTGACAGTGAACCTGTACTCCAGGGACAGGATGAAAGCAGTGGGCATGGCGCGGCGTGGAGTGGGTGGCGGCGGAATGGTTTTGCCTCCCCTCACAATCTCTCTGTGTGTCCACTGTAACTGACAGGATGAATCCTGTCCCTCCACGGTGTTCATGAATTTAAGTGTAAGCTGTAGCCTTTCCTGCTTAGAGGTGGGTGTGGGTGGGAGGGTGAGGTAGGGGTGTGGACTCTCCTCACTCTTCACACGTCTCCCTGAGAGCAGCCCAGCAGAAGTGACTGACAGGAACGGGGCATAAAAAGGAAGCTCACAAACCATTTCCTAACTCCTCTCCTGGGTGGGGGACTTTAAGCTCTACAAATAGTTTGTATTTAAGAAACGTTCCTATAATAATTCCTCAATGAGACCCTGAAGAACCGGACCTCTTTTTTCATGCTTTCTAAGGAGACAAGGAGACATAGCAAAGGTTCACTGCTGCCTCTGTGGGACAGTCTTGCATTTCTGGACTTGAAAGGTTGTGGGGAGAGGGTATAGAATAATGGCTAAGAATTGAGACTTGGAGACAGATTTGCTCTTAAGCCACAGCTGTGTGATCACAGGCAATTTACTTAAGCCCTCTAAGCCTTGACTTCCTCACCGATAATGTAGAAATGGTAATGCCGCCGTCCAGCCGATCAAATTACTGTGAGGAATAATCTAGAACAAGGGCTTTTCCAATACAAATAGGACATAAGCCACAATGAAAGACATATGTATGATTTAAAATTTTCTAGTAGTTGGTTAAGAAAAGTAGAAAGCAAGCAGGGATAGTTAATTTTCATACTACAGTTTACTTAGCATGTATACATTATTAAGGTATTTTAAACTCTTGAGTCTTTGAAGATGACCTCAGACTTCTGATCCTCCTGCCTCTACTCTCCAAGTACTAGGATCACAGGTGTGTACCACTACACCTGTTTTATGTGGTACTAAGGAATGAACCCAGGGCTTTTTTTTTTTTTTTAAAGATTTACTTATTTCATTTATATGAGTACACTGTAGCCGTCTTCAGACACACCAGAAGAGAGCATCGGATCCCGTTACAGATGGTTGTGAGCCACCATGTGGTTGCTGGGAATTGAACTCAGGACCTCTGGAAGATCAGTCAGTGCTCTTAACCGATAAGCCATCTCTCCAGCCCGAACCCAGGGCTTTATGCACGCTAGGCAAGCACTCTACCAACCCAGCCTCTTTCCAGCCCTGCACAGCATCTCTCCCTTCTTGTACCATGTTTCAAGCCCTTGATGACCAGATAAGACTGATGGAGCATGGGCTATGGAAAAGCCACGAGGCATCTGGCTTTGTACTAGACACGTAATGAACACACAAATAAGCATTAATATTAGTCTTAGGGAATTCTATAATCTCAGAGCTTCTGTCGACTGTCCATGTTGTTCTAGGAAATCCTTGGAAAAGGCTGGCTATTCAACTTTGAGCCCTCATTTACATTAGAGGTAACTTTCTCCAGCACTATCTGCCTAGGGATGGCACTACCCACAGAGGGCTAGGCCCTCCCATATCAATCACTGATCAAGAAAATGCCCCACAAGCACCAGTGATGTTTAGGGTACCCACACATGAAGCCCTAAGAATGAGCCAACTCTAGGATCCTACCACTTCATACCACAGGTTGTCACTAGTTATTTGGTCTTGTATTTTCCACTTTCCAAATAATGAGGCACTAAAGTAATGTACGCTGATCAAAGTTGGCTAAGCTAATGTTTGAAATCCCAGTACTCAGGAGGCAGAAGAAGGGAGATAAGACGTTCAAAGCCACTTTGGCCATATATCAAGTTCAAGGCCAACCTGGGCTACATAAGACACTGTCTCAAAAAAAAAAGCAAACACAAGGAAAGCACAGAATTACAATACTAAGCAGTTTCACTAAGTGTATATACTCAGGAGAATCATAAAATATGTAAACACATACAACACACACACATCATATAAACCAACTTATTGGTACATATCACAATATTGCCCATTATTCATAATAGACAAGAAGTTGAACAGTCAAACCAGCTGAGAAATGGGTACATCAAATGTGGTAGGCCCTCACCAGGGAACAGTATTCAGCTGCAGGATGGACTAAAGGATGGGATGTATGCCACATCGTGAGTGGATCTTGAAAAGTATACTAAGTGAAAGAGACCAGGCACAGAGTTCAGACTGTGTGTCTCCAGTTCCATGAGATCTTCATAGTGCCCATACCCATAGAGACAAATGTTCTAGGGGCTCTTCCTCATGGTACAAGTGTTCTGGAATTAGATCATGGCAGTGGTGGAACCACCATGTGAATAAACTAAAAACCAATGAATTGCTCAACCCAAAGGTTGACTTGTTGCTCACAGGAAGCAGAACCACACACTCAAGTACTGCCAGAGCCCTAGAATAGACACGTATTTGTGAGACTTTAAAAATAGAAGCGATTACTCATGACCAAAACATTATTTGATAAGATATCATCTTGAACTACAGCATACTCCATAGCGAACCTGTCCCGTTTCCCATAAATGAAAGTGTTTGAAAGTTTAGACTCAAGCATGACTATTATTGAGTAGGCACAAACTAAGGACTATGTACACAGAGATGCATAGCTATCCATGTATGGGACGGGGCAGAATTTCTTAACCAGGGTACCTGCCGCTCCCCTATTCACAACTCTGCTGTGGTTCTGTCAGCCCCTAGGGAATCAGCCCCACATGTCTGTGTACCTCCTTGTCCTACAATGGGGTGGCAGGGATACGACAGCAGGGATACGGGGCGGCGGGGATACAGTTGCTGGGCCTTAGACTCCAGAGGGAGGCATACAAGTTAAGATCCAGATTCCAGATTTTACTAGTCTCTACTAGTCTCTAGCTTTGTTAGCTTTGGGTTTCTGTCTCTCTCTCTCTCTCTCTCTCTCTCTCTCTCTCTCTCTCTCTCTCTCTCTCTGCCTCAGTTTCCCATTACAAGAAGGACTTAATTCAAGCACTTAGGAAGCAGAGACAGGTGGATTTCTGAGTTCAAGGCCAGCCTGGTCTACAAAGGGACTTCTAGGACAGCCAGGGCTACACAGAGAAACTGTCTTTCTCTCTCTCTCTCTCTCTCTCTCTCTCTCTCTCTCTCTCTCTCACACACACACACACACACACACACACACAAGGGCTGCTGGGCAGTGGTGGTTCACAGCTTTAATCCCAGCACCCAGGAGGCAGAGGCAGTAGGAACTTGAGTTTGAGGCTAGCTTGGCCTCCAGATAGAGTTCCAGGACAGCCAGGGCTACAGTGAGAAAGCCTGTCTGGGGTTGAGGAGGTCTGGGCTTGTGAATACTGGGGTAGGGTTAAATGTAATCCTCTCATGAGAAACATGGGAAACACTTTCTCAGCCTTTTACAAATAAGGACAAGTGAACATTTAAGCCCCGCCTCCACACCCCACACCAGGGAGAACTCGCTTTCCTTGTAACAGCTTTCCAGTGCTTCCCTTGGTGTTTCACCCAATCGTGATTTGGTGAGCCTAGCTTTCCTTCTTCCTGTCTGTAGCACTTTCCAGAGTTCCTTGCAGCCACCTGCTCCTGGCCTTGGCCTGGCCCTTGCCCTTCGCCATCAGCTCCGACTAGGAGACAAGTATCTGAGTGACCTCTTGGCCGTTTCATCAAAAGAACCCAGAATGGTGCCTGAGATGGAGGAGACAGGCCATGCTGTCTTCTGAATGGGCAGACATAAGAGGGAATCTGGAGAGCCCGATGGGAGAGAGAAGGTCCTTTTGCACACGGTCCCCATTTGTGGCATTTGATAAGAGACCTCACGCTTACCACCTCTCCATGACGATGACGATGAGAGACGGACAAAGGGCATGGAGCGTACCTAGTGTGGGGGGAGAGAGTTGGCCTTCACTGCAGGGACAGGCAAGGACTCTGCGAAAGGCCTAGTCAGAAACGGCTCTCTCCGGCTGAAGGCAGAGTGTGTACAGGAACACATTTTTATTTTTTTTCTGGTGTTGAAGGATGAAGCCATGGTCGGAGCCAGACTCGGTTAATGCTCTACTACTGAGCTACATCCCAGCAGGGACAAGAAATTTTAATAAGATCTTTCGTGTTGCGCAATATGTGTCGGGAACTTACGGGTACAGCGAGGTACTTTTCCATGGCACGAGGCCTGTTTCCAGGCACAGTAAACAGACCGTCTATGGAAGGATGTCGCTTGCTTGTACGACTGCAGTCCAGATAATCAGGTGGCCACAGGGCTTGGGAGTCCTTGGGCAGGACACAAAGGCGGCAGATAATGGCTTTCCTAATTCTCTCATTTTCCACACAGCCCTCTGGAGTCCTAATAAAGCCTCATAGACCAGCACACTGACTTCAAAGAGCTGTTCTCTAAACTCGCCCTGCCTAGTCTGGAGGCTCTGACTGTCGTTGGGGCCTGCTTACCTCTCCCTCTGCGTCTCCCACTTCTGCCTTGTACTAGGCCTCTGTCTAATGTTGTCCAGAGAAAAACAACTGGTGACTCACCAGCCCCTTGGGAAATGTGTCACCCCTTCCAGGAGTTTCGCATTAAGAAAAGAGGTCAAAATGGAGGAACAGAAGGACTAATGGCGACGAGGTGATGAGGGCATTAATAACCCTGCCGATGATGACAAAGACCCTGAAGGTGACAGTTACCGGCTATTTACTCTGGGCCAGATATGGTGCTAACAACCAACACCATTATCTTACATGCTTGTAACGTCAACCACCCTTTGAGGTAGATATTATCTTATCCATGTTACAGATGAGGAATGAAAAAAAAAAAATCAAATGCTCCACATGGCAGACAAGGAGCTGAAAACGATCTCTAAGATTCTTGATTTAAGTTGCATCATAGCACATTTTTAAAACCTTTGCATGTAGCCGGGCGGTGGTGGCGCGCGCCTTTAATCTCAGCACTTGGGAGGCAGAGGCAGGCGGATTTCTGAGTTTGAGGCCAGCCTGGTCTACAGAGTGAGTTCCAGGACAGCCAGGGCTATACAGAGAAACCCTGTCTCGAAAATACAAACAAACAAAAAAAAAACCTTTGCTTGTGTGTGTGTGTGTGTGTGTGTGTGTGTGTGTGTGTGTGTGTATACATATGTGGATGATGTGGGTAGCACCAAGGCATACAGGTAGAGGACAAGCTCTGGTATTAGCCCTCACCTTTTTACCTTGTTCATAGAAAGGTCTCTCTCATTATTTATCTCTGTATTTGTCCATCTAAGTGGCCAACAAGCCTCTGGGACTTCTCCTGTTGCTACCGCCCGTCTCGCCATAGGAATGCTGGGAACACAGACGCACGTGACCACATCCAGAATTGACAGGGTCTCTGGGGATTCAAACTCAGGTCCTCACACTTTACCTCCTGAGCCATCTCCCCAGTCCAAATGATTGGATATTTGAGGAACTTTGGTTCTGTGGGGAAAGGGAGCGGAGAGCAGACAAATAGCAATAAGAAGGCTTCCAGAGCAAGCCACAGAAGCTCCCTGTGCCAAAGACTTTGGTTTGAGCGTGATGAGACAAAGCCACAGGCACTATGACAGCCATAGCAGAAACCCAAGGCCTCCAGAGGCTGTGTATTGGGACTGCTGTAAACCCCAGCATTAGAGTTCTTAATACCTAACTTCCCAAATAACACAAGTCTACTTTCACCTGGGTTTCTACTGTGGTTACTGGTCCATTTTCTTTAAGTTTTTAATGAAAAAAAAAATGATACCCTGGAATTTTGAAAGGAGACACCCTGAATTCCATTTCCCCAACAGTGATTTTCTTTAGAGTTTTGCTCAATCTGAGAGGCTGTGAGGAAAGAACGCCGCGCTGAATCAGACTCGGGCTTTTGTCTCCAAGAGGCTGTCCGCCTTTAATAAAGTTACATAAGTGCCCTTTGCCTTAGTTTTCCCAAGTATAAAATGGAGGGGTGAAGCCAGATGAACTTTAAAATCTCTCAACTCCAACAGGAGGTGATTCTGTCTCTCAGCTACTTTTCTAAGCTTTCATAACCCTTGCAGGGAAAGGTAGGTATAAAGTAATGTTGATATGGTTCATTAACTCCTTACACTACATCCAAGGAAATCATTTCACATACACTGAGTCTGTAATGGAAAGGTTGTCATTAAAAACTCGAGAAATTCCCCAGGTTTGGTAACCAAAGTTACCAAAAGCTATATAAATTGGTACTTTACTCCCTGCATGGTAGTTACATATACAAGTGAAGTATTAAGCATTTGAGGCATTAATTATAAGTAATATATTAAATTTGATATGGTCCTTCTAATCTTTGTTGAAACATAGCTCACAATGTAAACATGAGACTGTTCCATCAGTAAAAATTTTCCAGACTGCATTTATAATTCTGTTAAGGTTTCCCTATAATAAAAAGGACAGCCAAAGGAGGACAGTGGTAGTTCTACCTAATATATCAGGTGAGCAGAGATAGGTCAGTGTACAAGTCTGAAATATATCTACCAATATGAACAGTGAGTCCTCTACCACTATGAATGGTGAGTCCGGCCTCTCTCTCATTCTGCCACATGTCATGTATGACCTGGTATGACCTTTCTGAAGGCCTATTTGACAATACTAATAGGAGCTTAAAAGTGTTCCTCCCATTGCGTTAGGTCACTACCCTTAAAGAAATATATACTAAGGCCAGAGACAGGGCTAGAGATGTAGCTCAGTTGGTAGAATACTTGCCTAGCATGCACAAAGCCTTGGGTAGAATCCTTAGCATTGCATAAACCAGGTGTGGTAGCACACATCTATAATCCCAGGGCTGTAGAAGTAGAGGCAAGAGGAACAGAAATTCAAAGTCATCTTGGCTACACTAGAATACTAGTCTGGAATACATAAGATGCTGCCCCTGATGATGGGGATGGGGATAATACTTTGAGGCGGCATTATATACAACTTTAAAGAACTGGATCTGAATGTGACGACACATGTCTTTAATCCCAGATCGTAGGAGGCAGAGACAGAGGGAGAAGGATCTCTAGGAGTTCAAGGTCAGTCTGGTCTACCTAGAAGGTTCCAGAACAGTCAGGATAACACAGTGAGACCCTGTCTCAAAACAGATTAGAAACTGAACCAGGAGAGATTCAAGCATAAGAACCTGAGTTTGGATCCCCAGCAATCTTTAAAAAAAAAAAAAAAAGCCTGGCACAGTAGGGGGTCCCTATAATCCTAGCGCCGCCGCCGAGGAGTTAGGGACAGAGCACACCTCCGACTTGCTGACCAGCCAGTTTAGGCAAATCAGAGATCTTCAGATTCAGTTAGATACCCTGTCTTAACAAGGAAAGTGGAGGGCCAGGTGGTGGTAGTGCACACCTTTAATCCCAGTACTCAGGAGGTAGAGTCAGGAGAATCTTTGTGAGTTCGAGGCTAGCCTGGTCAACAAAGGGAGTTCTGGGACAGCCAAGGCTACTTAGACAAACCCTGTTTTGGAAACTATTTTCCCTAAAAAAAAAAATGTAAGGTAAAGGCTGGAGAGATGGCTCAGCACATAAGAGCATTTGCTGCTCTTGCAGAGGATGAGAGTTCAGTTTCCTGGACAGCACCTATGTTGTGGCTTACTATTGCCTATAACTCCAGCCCAAGGGGATCGGACAACTCTCAGTCTCCATGGAAGCCTGCATGTGTGCATACACATGCACATATATGTAAGTTAAAAAAATAAGGAAGCCACTTGACATGAACCTCTACCTCCACATGTACAGACGCATGAACACATACACTACACATATGAGAAAGAATCAGAAGCCATCTAAATCACCAGAAAAAAGAATAGTTAAGTGATTGACGTTAATGTTAAACCTACACCAAATATGTGTTTATAGGGATACATTCACTACATGTGTGTTTAATTAATATGCAGACTCTTTTCTAGATCACAAATGGATCACGGTATGAGCAGCAGAGGTGCTTGTTGCTACTGGCTTAGCATCTGGGTCTTGTCAGTGAACAGAGGAGCTGGGATATCTGTCTCATAGACAAATGTGTCATCACTGTATCTCAGCAGCATCGGTTCAAATCAAGGTTGTGAAGTTTTACCTAACCTCTTCTATGTTACAGCTATGGTACCTTCCCCGTATAAGTCAGGGTTCTGAAGAGAAAAAGAACTTATAGAATCTGCACAGAGGGAGAGAGAGAGGAGAGAGAGAGAGAGAAAGAGAGAGAGAGAGAGAGA
>JADRCC010270352.1:0-11072 GCA_019843855.1 Hylomyscus alleni | reverse complement strand
TTTTTTTTTTTTTAAATGAGAGAGAGAACAGAGTTGGATAGTAAGGAGTTAGGTAGTGGGTTCTGAAAGGAATTGAGAGAGAAAAAGAAAAACATCATTAAAATCTGTATGAGAAACCATCATTAAAATACGAAAAATATTTTAGATTAAAATGAATTGAACGAGAAAAATGGCTAAGCAAGTAAAGGCACCAAGCCTGACAGCCAGAGTTCAACCCAGAACTCACATGAAGGAAGGAGAGAATGGACTCTTGAGTGCACCTTCATACTCACAACACACACACATGCACAGCACACACACACACGACACACATGTACAACACACACACACCACACACACAAATAACAATTTTCAAATGTTGAATCCTTTTGAAAAGATACCTCTAGAAATTTTGACATTCCTAAATATAGAAAAATTTATATGTGTGTGTGTGTGTGTATGCAATTTTGTTCAACTCTTCATGTCTTTCACATCTAGAGTCACTTTTGAGTCATTTCCATGATGAGACTGTAAGAGAGCTTTAACACAAAGAGACTGTCCAGCACAAACCAGAAAATAGGGGCAAGCTAGCAGGGTGCTATCCATCTGTAGAGGCAGCTCACCATTCAAGTGGCCTTACTCTGAAGAGCCTAATTGATTTCCAAGTAGACAGTGATCTGTTCTGTAAATGGTTTCTAGAAGAGTAACTCCCTGTGCTTCTTCCTGTTTGTGAAATGTGCTCAGTGTCCCTTAAAATTGGTTAACTCTGCCAAATGCCCACCTGTCTGTGGTTGGTTAGGGCAACTACACAACCTGAAATGACTTTCAGGTCACTCAGCAGAGAGACCCTGGATGTGGGTCAGTGAGAGTGCTCACTACCATGAATGAGGTCCAGGGTCTGAATCCTACCACTGCAGTGCCAAACAGAAGAATTCCAGATTTGGAACCTCACTCTTCTTTATTTTAAAACCTTGAAAACCCTGCTTCTCAAAAGAATAAATGAAAACCACAAATAAATTGTTGGATGAATGAGTTCCTGAAAGAAGTCATATCTTAATGTTCAGTCTTTTGTGAACTGAAATATAAAAGTGGTTGCTATCCTTGACTGTTAGACATTCACACTGTTCCTTCTGCTGGCTCCACAAGCAGCTCTCTGTGGAGTGACTCCTGCTACCCCCAGAAGCAGTCTCATTTACACAGTTATTTCCCAGCTCTTGTCCCTGGTTATTTAGTGTTTTTGCAGCTCATACTCCAGCTACAGTAACTGATAAAAAAAAAAAAAAAAAAAAAAACCAACCCTGATTGATGTTAAGACATTTGATATCCGAAAAGATGCCTTATTCCTACAGGAGAAATAATGCAGACCTCCTTAAGGAGACAAACTGTTTATATGTTTGTGCTAGAGATTATGATTTTAAGGTGAAAATCTCGTGTTCGTTGTGATGTCCTTATTGGTGAGCATTCCATTTCAGCAAATGTACATGGAGCCTTTGGCTCAGATCTTCCAGGCATACCTTACCCCACAGTAGCCGTCAGTAGTGCATTTGTCAGGTTATGAAACTAAAAGGGATTTCGGATTTACAGAAGTAGCAGTATTGGCTCTGCAGTGATGAAAATGTAGTTGTAATTATAAATTTAAAATAATTTTGAAAGAAGAGGTAGTTACAAGGTAAGGTTAAACAAGATTAAATGATTTATGGGCATTTTATAATGGCAGTCTTCATTTTAAGCTACAGTGTAAAGTGCTTTATTCTGAGATTAGGTATTGTGGCAGAAGCTAAAACTGCCTTTTCTATCTCAGTGCCAGAATACAACCTCTTTTTCTTTCTGCACTAACAAGACTGCTTCGCCACCGCAGCCCACTCTAAGTAATTAAATCAATCCTTTGTACTTACCGTATTCTCCTCTAGTGACGGTACTAGATCTGATTATATGCTTCATGCATATTCAAAGTACCGCGCTGACAGCTCTTTAATGAGCTCTTACTTAATCAGTATGAACAATGTTCATCTTGTTCTTTTTTTCCTCGTGCATTAGAGCTAGGAACAGTTGGGAAAAATGAAACATCCAGCATTCATTTGAAAAATATATTGTACTTTGAAAAGTGTCTAAGCGGAGGAAGTTGCATTCTGCCCTTTAAAAGTCTGATGGACAAATTGGATTACTAGTATTGGATTAAATAACAAATGGTTAGAGGAGAAACGAGAAAAGCTCACTGTGATCAGAGGCTTTAATATTTTTTGTTGCTTATAAAGCTAAAGGGGTCTTTAACCAGTTATTAAAGTCAGGATTAATTTGTAATGGTTCAACTTACTGGCTTTTAAAAGCTTTTAAATTTAAAAAATTTTAAATCCCTATAAACAATAGTGTACTGATATGTTAGAAGAAACTTTAGTTTTTTTATTATTCGGCTGAGTATAGATTTCTATCACTGTATACTACCTCAGACAAGGATTAAGGATACAGAATGTCTTTTTCAGTAAATAGAAGTAAGCTATATAGTAATGTATAAATGTATCATTAAGTATTGTTAGGTTTAATTCCTTTTGAAACATGGGGTTTTTATTATTATTATTTATTTCCTAAGAGTTACAAGGGTATCTTTGATTCTTACCTAGAAATGCAGGCTTGAGTTAACGAGAAAACCACACAGTTCCACATCAATATTGTTAAACGTAGGAAGCAGGGTTCCATTGAAGAAAATGATGTTAATGTAAAAAGTAGGCTGGCCACTTCTAGAGTTGCCTGAAAGTTTCAATTATGGGTTAAGTTAAACCCAAAATAAAGTTTGAATATATCTGTATCTTTAGAAGCCACTTGAGTTATGAACACAAGAATTGGATCTTTAATCAGAAAATGAGATATCTTAAATCGACGCCTATTAATATTGCACACATGTGTCAGTTCACTGATCAAAACGCTTCCACCGGGGTTCTTTGGCCTTTTTCCAAACTGCAAGCTTTTTCTCAGCTTTTTCTTTTTACTCTTTCTTCTTTTGTTGCTTCCCAGGGATTTGTGCCTATCGCAGCCTGTGTCACATGACCAGTGTCAAGACATCACATGGTCCAAACTGAATACAAAACCAGCTACCCTAAAGGAAAGATTAAAAGTACTGTAAAACAATAAAGACTTTTGTTGAGTCTCTGAAAGAATCTATCTTAGGTTAGATGAACACATTGAGTTCTAACAACATGAACTAACCAGTACCTGGTCACTGTTCTTCCTGAAGACAGGCAGCCCTGAAGTTCATGCACAGCCTTCTTTCTGCACACAGACCTGCTTTGAATATTCTAAAGCATTCTTTAAATTTGTATTAGTTTAGAAATAGCTTAATTATGGCATTCCCATAATTTATAAAGTTAATATTTAGGCAACATGACAAAATTCACAATAGTTATTATATAATATCATCATACTGAAGTGAAAAGAAGTCTGTAGACAGAGGGTATGCATGCGTTTGATAGGCATGGCAGTCTGTGCCTGAGAAGAGCACATGTCTGTGTCAGGGCCTACTTCTGGAGGAGTTCTAAACTGAGAAAGCTGTAGGTGCTAAAATTAGGCTCTTTAAATACAGTGATACCTCTAAATTGTTTGAAATTTAAAAAAAAAAAAAAACCTCAGTGTCTTCAATTTGTAAATGGAACCATCACACTTAAGAAAATGTACAGAAGTCTTTTCAGGGATATTCAATTAGACCTCTAAGTTTACCCTATGAATGTTGTACAGAAATTGGACCATTAATATTAAACAGTAGGTTAGCAAAGCAATAAAACAACCATAGGTGAAACTTGGAAGGGGAAAGAAAAAAGAGAAAGGATTACAAATCTGACCTGGTATAATTTGAAAGGTATTTTTCTTTACTACAAGTGTGACCTGCATGTCACTGTACATGACCAGTGTCAAAGGTATATTGTACTCTAACCGCAGTCCTGTGTGGGGAGCAGAGGCAGAGCTGACTGTAAAGTGCCTCTGGGCTGGAGTTCCTTCACAAGCCAAATGTTAGAGTGTCTCTTTAATGGAATTTTTTAAAATACTCTAATCATTGTGATGATGTTTTCCACAGAGAGCTGTGTGTCTTTCTGTAGTCCTGTTGTTTACAGTACACTTAATGACGTGTAAGTAGTTTATCTTTTAGAGTCAATGAGTCCTCGTGGTACACACACACAAGGTATTTTACATTCCAGGAGGAAAACAAGAAGTTATTCAAAGTAAAAACTTTGACAGAGCCTGTGGCCTTCTCTGGTCTCCCTGCTCTTCTGAACCATGCTCACAATAATTTTTATTAAATCATGACCATATGCCTGTCAGCACCCTGCATTCCTCACTGGAACATAACAGCGAGTCAGCCTCCGGGAGGGTTTAGAAGGTGAGCATTCGGTTTACCGTACTTGGTGTTAGCATGCTCCACAGGTCGGTTCAGGGGACTAGAACTCAGCTCTGGAAGACTGGCTTCTGAGTTTTTAAATGCTGCTCTGTTTCAGGCCTGGATCCGAGTCTTGCAAGCAGTCCACTGTGCACATTTGAAGCACCTCAAACATTTTCCAAGTGAAAAAGTTGTGCTGAACTGGTTTTTGGCTTGCAAGGTGTCACATAACACTGCTCTTTGTGATCTGCAGGAAGGAACACGGAAGAAGAGGAGGCTATGATGCAGGAATGGTTCATGCTAGTTAATAAGAAAAACGCCTTAATAAGGCGGATGAACCAGCTCTCCCTCCTGTGAGTACCCAGCCTATGCTGGCTGGTCTGGGGCCTTCTTTGGGGTTTAATATTTGCTAAGCTTAATTTTTTTCCTTTCCTTAGAAAGCTAGTATAGAATAATATTCATCTGAACACTAAAAATATGCAGACACTGGGGAAAAAATGGTTTTTAAAGTCAAGAATTAGGGAATATTTTTTTAGTATAAAGTATTTTTAAATTTCTATTTACTATTGTGTGTGTGTGTATGTGTTGTGTGTGAGTGTGTGTGCATGCATGTGTATAGGTATGTATGTGTGCACACACTGCAGTGGGAGTGTGGAGACCAGGAGACAGACTCTATGGAGTTAGTTCTCTCCCTCACTTTATATGTGAGTTCTGGGAGACAAATTGAGGTCGTCAGGCTCAAGGCAAGGACCCACAGAACCATTTCACCAGCGCCCAGTTGTGTTTGAGAAATAAATCCCTTGTCCAGAAGAGGATTAGCTTTCACTAGGGGTTAGAGGAACCCTCCAGAAAAGTAAAACTGAAGGTTTTTTTTTTTTAAAGTCTTAGTTAAAAATAAGTCTTTTAAGGACAAAGGACATTTATTATGTGTAGGTGATGTTAATATAAATTTTGGGATAAGAAATTAATCACCTAGCAGTGGCCTTACTGTGAGTGTAGAGAGTAAAGTGCTATGGAGACAAGGCCACTTAAAGCATCTGAGCCATTTAGTTCACTGGAGGGATTAATGTTCACCCCTATCTACTCATCAGCTAGTGTTCCTGTAGTATACCAATATTGTGGGCCAGCTTACCATGTCTTTATTTGAATGTAAAACCCTAATTATATAATTTCTTCCTTGCCTAAGCCTGATGAAAACCAGAACTGTCTGTGTTTTCAGTTTTCACTGAGCACATTCATTTGTGTTTCTTCTTTTCACATGAGGTTTTCAGTAAAAGAGTATTTATTGTGAACTATGGAAAGTATTTTACAACAGAGCCTTATACCTGGCACTTAAAACAAGCAGCATTTAAGAGTAGGCCTACTTACCTTTAAAGTGTACCTCTGTGCCATTCAGAATTGAAGGAAGGAAATAACACTGCTAAGTGTTCAACTGACGGAGGTTTGGGGTCTGTATATCATTTGTTTAGAGTGGCTTAAAGTTAAATAGCAAGTCAGTTATGACTCCTAAAATCAATGGAAACTCAGAAGGTTTTTTTAAGGGTTTAATGATTTAGTAATTAGCATATTGATGAACTTTTTACCACTTGCCTAGGGAAAAAGAACATGACTTAGAACGAAGGTATGAGCTGCTGAACCGGGAGCTGCGGGCCATGCTAGCCATTGAAGGTAAGAAGTGGGGTGAGGACCGGCCATGCTAGCCAGTGAAGGTAAGAAAGAGCCGGGGTGAGGGCCAGCCATCTAGCCAGTGAAGGTAAGAAAGAGCTGGGGTGAAGACCGGCCATGCTAGCCAGTGAAGGTAAGAGCTGGGTTGAGGGCTGTGAGGTGTCAGCTGTCAATGGGATTTAAAGAGTTCTATACACATTTGGTTTAACTAGGTCAGTTCTATTTGGTACCTACAGGAATTTCATATATGCCTTGAAGACAGAAAACAGTATCCAAAAACAAACTCATAGAGTTAATTTAGATAGCTAATCACTGTGTTTACTATTAATAGAACTTAACTTTTGAGTCAGTAAGAATAAATTTCCATAAAGCATAAAATGTATAAGCTAATTGATTTTAGCTATGTTTTTATATGAATTTTAAAGTTGTTTCCATTGGGGAGTTTCAATGAAGATTTATTGTTTTGATTATTTATCATTAGGATACTGTTGTTCTGTTCTATTTTTCTTTGCTTTGTTTTTTAGGCAGGGTCTCCCTCTTCATTCCATTTTGGCATAGAACTCAGTATTGTAGCCCAGAGTGGCTGCCATCTCGTGGAAGCTTCCCAAGGGCTAGGGCTCCAGGCGTGAGCCACCACACCCAGCCCTGCTGTGCGTCTTAAGGCCGCACACCTGTTACGTAAATATTTGGGCAATGATTGATATAAGAGAAAATTAAATACATGCACACTTTTTGTAAGTCATTGAGATGAATGGTATAGAAATCCTATGCATAGTTCAGGGTGTATGTGAGCATCAGCTAGCTCAAGTTTAGCATTTACTATATATTTTTAAGTTCTAAAGTGTTTTATAATGCTCTTCTTATATCTCTTGTTAAAAATGCCTTATAGTTCAAAGATTTTTGCTTAAAAGCTAATCCTTTGGGCTCTGTAAAATAGATCTTTTGTCTAATCAATGCAAATTGATTTTCCTGTTCTATATTGACCTCTTAACCCATTGACTGTCCGTAGTAATTTCGTTTTCACCTGATAAGGTACCTGATCCATAAGTCAATTCTAATTAGTTCAGAAACTAGAAATTTAAGTTTGTAAGAGAAAACCAAGTGAAGACTTACATTCTTAAAATATTTCACAATATATTGCCTTAAAATACAGCCTATTTTTCAGTGACCTTGTATGTTGTAGAAGCTTTACTTTAATTACTTTTATATCTATAATCTCATTTGATAATATCATTGATAACATTTGTATATCTTCAGTTTAAAACTCAATTTACTTTGCTTTTAAAAACATCACTTAGCTAATTTCCTTCAAATGGCTAAATGTGTCAAATACCATTGATAATTATTAAATTTTCAAAATTATTTTAGAATTCGTATGAAATTTGCTACTACTGCAATAAAATGTACAAGTACACCAAATGGTATTTTTCCCTTAGATATAATTTTTCTAGTTATAGTGTGGGTTTTTAAAAAGAGATCAGAAAGCCAAATAGTTGAAAAGTAGATGCAGCAGTTTCTATATAAGTAGGCTATATGTATAATGTATCTGTATATGATATATAGCTCATTATACAGTATATTCATTATACATTACACTCAATGTAAAGTAGTCTTAATTTGTTTTTATACCCATCTTCTTCTATATAGAAAGATAAATTGTCCCTAAAATACAGTCTTATACAGTATAATTGGCTTTTAGGGCAGAGATGATATACTGTTTTTATTCCCCAAACCAGTATTATTACTAAATATGCATTTTATAACACCCTTACACATGGAAAATATCCCAGTTTCATTGGCCATCTGTATGTGTAGGCTTAGAATCTACCATTTGTTCTGCCTGAGGTTCTTACACATAGAGAGGAGCAGTGAAAGCCATATTTTAAAAAAACTTTAAATGTAACTATTAGTCTTTTGCCTCGCCTCCACATCCTTGCCTCTCCAACACACAAGCGTTTTAAATCGCATTGTTCTGTATGAGACTGTGCCTCAAATCTGTGTCAGCTTCTCATTAAGAGAGAAGAGGGAGTCTTGAGGAAGAGAACAGCCTGTTGATTGCAGACTGAGGCCTTAGAGAGACGCCTGTCTCAGTAGGCTGAGCAGGACAGCATCGGCAGGACATGTGAGCTGCAGCAGCCTTTCAGACCCCAGAGCAAAACATGGGAAGAGACAGCAATAGCCCCACGTTGTTTTCCTGTATTTAAAATGCACTGTCTTCTCCCAGCGTCATCTCCTTAGCTGTAGTTATAAACCAAAACCTTCCCAAGGCACTCCTGCATGTGTCAAGGCATGTGCCAGCAGAAATAGCAATGGCCATAGAACACTGAAATATTTACAGTGTGAGAGCAAACAATTATGAAATAATAATAATATTCAATATTGTTCATCCTTTCTCCTGAGAACCCATTGTCACTCTCCCTGTTCCCTGAGGTGTCCTCGGGGTCGCCACTCTCCTGAGTTCAAGCTGGCAAACACCTTGCTGATACTTTCCTAGAGTTTTTTGTAGGTGTTGTTCCAGATTATTTAGTGCTCCCCCAGGACAGACAGAGTCATTTCTGCACACATCGGGGTGGGCTTTTTAGACAGGGGCATGTTCATTTTCTGCACAAGAAATGGATCTTCTCTAGGATTTGTACATCTTGATTTATTCTTGGCTTAGAGTTTGAAGTGGGTGCTCTTCTAAAGGGATTTATGCATAGGTTCACTATTTTTGTAGTTATGGTTTATATGATAAGCTTTTTATATTTAAAATCAATATGTAATCCTGTGGAGGAGCTTATCCCCTAAAACCCCATTTGTAAATCTATTTTAGCTTTGTTACACAGCACAGCCACAGTCTTCCGTGGATTGATTAGGCTCCACAGTAGAATCCTATCAATGGCCTGTTCTGATGATGAGGCAGACTCTTTCAGGATTGCTAGTTGACTGGAACTAAAGATAAGGCTTGACTGCAATCCCCCAATGTGCTCTTTACAAAACTAGTGTTAATTTTCATCAAAGCTCCAGGCTTATTTATAGTGGCAAGGCTGAAGGGTTTACCAGAACTTTAGGTCTTTCTGTTCAAGTGTTTATACGTATTTCTCTTGTCCCCCCCCCTCCCCCACCAGTAATTATCAACTTCAGCAAATAAACAGAATCAGGGCATGAACAATTAGTCCTATATATGAAAAAGAGGTTTTTTCAAATTAACAAACAGCTCAGTTGAGATGGGCATAAACAGAATCTCTTTATTTCAACACTTTGGCTCAAATGCTACGTCAAAACTTAATCCTATTTGTTGTGAGGAGATAAGGCTTCTGTACCAAAAGTACACTGGAATCTTTACGTTAGGCAGAACCCACACTGTAGTTTGTGCAAGCTAAAGTCAGGTCAGCTAACCAGTTAGTGCGACTGGTGCTGGAGCTGAGCGGTCCCCTCATTCAGTTTATAAGGAGGTCATTCATAAAATACATGTGGCATAGCCAGGTGAAGCTATTTAAAAGGATCTTCAAAACTTCAGCTTGAACATACCTGTTAATCTTGATCAATTTAGAATGAAATATTTTTAAATGACCAAAATAGTTTACTAGTTTCTCAATTGGCATTCAGCTATATATAATTTTAGTATATAAGTATATATGTGCATGTATAATTCCTTCCCACCACAAGAAACAAAACAGGAAACAAAAGGATAGATTTGCTAAGATAAAATCTATTTATTGCACATAGGTATTTACAGTAATGACAGTTAACAGCAAAAATTCACCAATTTTATGTTTCAGCATTTTAAATTCTGATGTCAGTTAACATTGGCTTTAAAAATGTTTTTAAAAAAACTAAATATTTTTCAGTTTTAAATGTTTTTTTCAGTTATAGGAAATGTTATTGAGATAGGAAAATGAGATATAAAAATATTCAATTTTTCAGGGATTATAGACTTTCACTTGTGCATGTTGTTAAATTTTAATTTTCCAATGTTAATGAAATCCTGGCATTTTAAATAATTAAATAACAATAAAGCCTTTTAAGTAGTCAAGTTCAGAGGAATGATTCAATAAGAATTATGTATTTGTTATTTTTCTTTTTGGTTTAAATTTTTAATGTACATTTTTGTGTATGGTGGAAAAAATGTGCTTCCCGGTTGTAAACTTACCAAAATATCTTAAAGCAAAGAATTGTAAATCTTACACCTGTAATCAGAATTTTTTATTCATTAAAACTACTAATTTAATAATTGCAAACTTCAGGATTTTTTTCTAAATTCAAGAACTACAATGACCTAAAATTAAAGTAAAACTGTCTATCTTAAGAACCCATCCAGTCACAAAGCCTGTTACTTCACTTGCTCTGGCGAGTAAGACCTACTTAAGAACAAGAAGAGATGAGAAATATTTCCAACATTCCTGCATCCTCCGTCACTTGAGCCCAGAGAGTAAAGCTGTGATAGGTTTTGGCTTCTCTGCACTTTGCTTATTGTTAAAATTCAGACATAGTTTTCCATAAGTTCCCTTCTTCCTCTCCATGCTATAAAATATCCCGCCCTTTAAATGAGAGCATAATCATAATCAGTCACTAAATATCTTTGTATTTGTGGTGTTTTGTATGGAATGTGGCTCATTAAGCATGGTGTGTTTAATATGTGTATTTTTGTGTTTGAGCTTGTAAAGGGAGCAGTGATAAACTGAGTTAACGCCTAGCTGCCTTTCTCCAGCTTTGCTAACCTTTACTGCATGATGATGCATCTAATTCTTAATTCGTAAACACAAGATAGGCATTCCGTGTGGCACGGTTCGCTTTCATAGAGCTGCTGAGCAGTTTAAGGTCTTGAATAAATTTTGCTTTGGAGTGGGGGAGGGATTTGAACTAGCACATTCTTGTGTGGTTTGTGAAGATTCACATGGTAACCAGCGTAAGCATTGTTAGGTTTATCTGAATAAGCACCAGCCATGTGAGTTTTAACATGATTGCCCAGAGCAATGGCGAGAGAAGACAGAACCCCGAAGGGTTGCACTTGTCTGGTTTTTGGAAAGTGTGTTTGCTGGGGAAGGGGAACTATAAGAGTCAGTGGCCAGCGTACCTCCCCCCC
>JADRCC010270350.1:0-19203 GCA_019843855.1 Hylomyscus alleni | reverse complement strand
GGGGGGGTCACAAAAGCCTGCTGCCTTCTCCATTAAAAAGAAAGAAGTTTTCTAGAAAATAATAATTTAAAAAAAAAAAAGAGTCTCAAAGGCATCCAAATGCAAGCCTTGCAAAGATGTTCCGCTCTAATTTGGGAGTACATAGTGAATGCACCTCCTTACAGCTAGCATTTAACGCCGTTGATTTTATGGTTTATGATACAACATTTGTTTCTTTTTATTCAACAGAAAAGGTCAATGTGACTAATAATTAGAACTATGACTCTGAAAAGAGAAGCCTGTAATTAGACCATTTTTCAGCAAATAATAAAGTGTCAGGAAAGAGAATGCTCATCTTCTGGATCAGCAAAACTAGTTTACATCTGAATAAAGTTATTCTTTTACGCAGATGCATGATGAGGTAGTCTCCACCCAGTCGCTGGACGCCAGTAGTAAACATACATAAAAGCGCAATTTAAATATCCAACATATAAACTATGACTTGATAGCTTTAAATCTTAAAAGTAATTGGTATATAATAAGTGTGTTAGCCCATGGCTTATCTCCTCCACTGGCTCTCCTTTACAACTGTGTTTCCTGAGTACATATCTCCTAGCAACTCCATTCTCCTAGAATCTCCAACAAGGAGGGATTCCCCACTTAGTAGAGGAGCCTCTAGATCAGTGCCCAAGAGAGTTCTCATTTTGACCTAAAATTCACTAAGCATGGTATTAACAATCTTCATTCCTATTGGGATTCTGGTCTTATGGACTCCAACCAGAATCATACGTTCAGCTCTACCTATGTCATTCTAAGCCTTTTATGGCCTCCTTCAAACTTTTCAAACTTTCTCATGCAGATGAGCTTCAAAGGCTTCTGAAATGTTTAGAAGTTTTTACAACAGTGGTTCCACATCCGAGCATCATTTTTATTATTGTTGTTGTTGTTGTTGTTGTTGTCATTGTTGTTGGTTGTGCTGTCCTTGTCATTGTCACTGTGATACCATATCTGAGTAAGCCAACTTAACATATGAAAGGTTTTTTTCAGAGATACCTGTCAAGGTTACCCACCTTTTCCAGCTAGGTCCCACTTTTCACACCTCGAATTACCTCCAAATAGTCACTTTTCTTACAAACTTGCTGGATTTTTATTTAATTCATCGGAGATATTAAAGTTCTTGGGATCCCAGTTAACTCCTCGAGTGTCACCATCCAAGGAACAACACTTTAGTACAAGTATGTTTAATGCATTTTCTAAAGTAAATTAAATTAAAATTATAATTTCTACGAAGGGATCATATTAGCAGAGACAAGACTGCAGTATGAACAGTATCAGTCCCTCAGCAAATACATGCTCACTGAGAATGGGACTCAATGAATGAATGATAGCATTCTTCTAAACCTTCTACATGGGAGCTGCTAAATTTCTCCTGTCCAGTCTCCAGACTCATGTTCTGCCACTCTGTGCCTTGTATCTAATGATGAATGTTACACATGAAAGTAAATAAACCTTTGTGTATCCTCTTTCTTCTTTGCCAAAAATACCTTATTCTCTCCTTTTTCTACATTATATCTCAAGTAGATTCTCACTTATCCCATTTTGCCATTTCAAAATTGCCCCATAACCTATAGCATTCATTCTAAAATGATATAATGATACTTAAGCAAACTTATTTTTTCAAACATTACAAATAGCATAATTTAATACATGTCTGTATGCATTAATACATCTCTATTTATGAAATACATAATTTATAAACAATATTATATTCATTGATCTGTTCATACTCGTATTCGTACTGAGGGTCTGTATATATGCCAGACCCTTTGAAACTGCTATGTATAAACTAGATGCTGGCCTTTAAAGTGCTACATTCTAGAATGTATACCAAAAACTGTGGCCATTTATCTTTATTGAAATGAATATAGAGTCATACATAACTAATTAAAAAAGCAACAGGATAAAATGCTGATAAAAATTTAAGATTATACCTTTGAATAGATTTACATTTAAATCAACCCCATTCTTTATAAACATCAAGTAGTCATTCAAACCTTGTTAACATTTAGAAAATTTAGGAATTAATAATGAATGGCAGTAAAGTTTTCTGCTATATTGAGAATAAACAACATTTAGCAGATTTCACTTGACCTTTAGATATGGCAGCTAGTGACAGTGTGAGCAGCTAAGGTGCAAATTCCAAAACTACACACTGTGCACTAAATTGCAGGAAACAAAAGATGGGTAGTGGGTAAGAAGAAACTAAGATTTGTCCCTTTCCCGTTAGAGCTGAAGATATAGCCATGGACATTAATATGTCAAACTTCTGTGTTATCCATTTATAAAATGACAAAATTGACCTTAGTCATTCTTTCTGTTCAGAGGCTAAGCCTATATAGTCTAATGAAAAAGAACAAACAATTGAAATTATACACTTACTACATTTAAAACTTGCTTAATACATACATACTTGCATATGCAAACCTGCACATGTTTGGGGTGTAAATGACTGAGGATAATGACTTTATAAACTAATATGGTGAAAAATTTTGAATGCTTTGCTTATCTCAGAAAAAATAAAGTTTCAAAAAAGACAATATTTTCTAAATTCCAGAAGAATTTCCAAAGTTATTGTATGGTGAAGGACACTTTTTTTTTTCAAACTCTTTAGTTTCCAGATAAATCTACATTGCCATGGGTATTCATTTTTGGTATTCTTTTCTATGGTACTCTCCTTAGATGTTGTTCCTCTACTTCTAACCACGGGGTGTTTATGCAGGCTAGAAATAATTAGAAGAGTAATAAATGATGAGCTTTACACAGCAGGACTTTGACCACACATTAAATGAAATTGTTAAATAAGGAAGGTCCATAAAAATAATAGGAAACCGAAAGGGGAGATCGTTAGGGGTGGTAAAAACTAACGGCACTTTTATCAGTAGAGAAGAAAAATAATGAGGAAGTAATTGGGGAAAATAGGTATACTTTAAAATTACCTGGCTCACAGCAGCAAACTGATTATTAATTTTAAGTCTGAGAAAATAAAGGATTCTTTTTTCCTTCCAACCGTTTTATATTTCAGTAATGAAATTTAGTATCATATTTTGAATCCCGACTGTATCCAGGGGAGGGGAAACAATATGAAAAAAAAAAAAATCATTGGCCCAAAAAAAGCAAAACCATCTGGTGAAGTCATGAATGACTGAGCGGAACAGCAGGGAAGCCTACTGTTAATCATCTCTGCAGTCAATTGAGGATTCTGTGGAGAATATATTAAAGAATAGTATAAAAAGTGCAGTGACCCAAATAAATTGCTAACGGGGAAAAAAATCAAGATCCGTTAGCAGTTATTGTATCACTTAGGAAATTGAATAACTTTTTTTAAAACACTTGTAAGAGTTGTCTACTTTCTCTACAATGGAATATTTCCTTCAAGATTCAGGAACTCTCTACTTGTGATGTTTGTGTTTTCACAGATGCTCCAAAGGGATGGAAAATCTGCCCATACCCTGCTTTCAGGAACTCTTAAAAAATGATTAGTTGTGGATTGTGTAGTTTCTCAAACATAGAATGGTGAAATTGAGCCTTAGTATAGACATGCTTCTCTGAAATTGGGCATAATAACATTAACTGACATGCATTTTGCTAACTGAATGTCAGTCAGTCTTTCTTTCTTTCTTCCTTTCTTTTTCTTCTCTCTTTCTCATCCCTTTTCCATCCTCTTTTCCTTCCCTCTTTGTTCTTACCTTCCTTTCTTCCTTTCTTTTTTCCCTCTCTTTCATTTAACACTGACATTCTAGCATTAGCTCACCCAAGACTGCACTACTGTGTTAGTTGCTATTACGGTTGCTTATCCAAAACCTGAGGTATAAATTAAAATTTGGAAAAAAAAAATAGTTTGACTCATGTTGTTAGAGGATTTGGGCTGTGAGGTTGATGCTATGTGGTTGGGCAGAGCAGAGCATCATGACAGTGATGTAATCTGTGAAAAGAGCTGTTGACTCTTCCCTGTTGACTCACTGTTCCTGTTGACAGACAGGAACAGTGAGTAAACAGGGAAGGTTAGGCATGCACAAATAACTGCTACACTCACTTAAGACTTACCAGAGAGCAAAGAACAATCGTCAAACTTGCTGAAGATGGAAATATAATGCTCATTTTATTTATTTATTTATTATTTATTTATTGATGGGATATTTATTATTTATTATTGATGGGATAATTCAAAGAAAGTTTGAATACTATTTTCTTTTTTCGTTTTAGAAAATGACTAAGACAGGAAAGAGGTATTGATGGAACACAGCTGGCTGAGACGAGTGAGTCAAACTACTCAGCCATCTCTGTGCATCACTTTTCCCTTTTAATAACACAGGCTTGTCCATTTCCTCTGTTCTTCTTGTGTAGTTTGCTTGGTTTTTGTTTTGTTTGTTTTGTGGGGACTTAGGGGTTTTTTTTAGGTGTTTTGTTTTTGTTTTCTTTTTTGGTGTGTGTGTGTGTGTGTGTGTGTGTGTGTGTGTGTGTGTGTATGGATGGATGGATGGATGGATGTCTGTGTATTTGTGTGTAGCTAACCATGGAAAGTTACATGTGACAGGAAGCTATCTGAGTGGCTTACAGCTTGTTTCTTTAAAAGCAAGCATGATGTCTTAGGCATCTCCTCCACTGTTTGGTAAGATAGACTGCAAATAATACTCTAGAAGAGGATGGTAGTGTAAGGGCATCAGTGGATAACATGGAAAACCAGAGCAGCCCACCCACGTGGACTCTTCGCTTCCTGACGCCTTTATAAGCGAAATAAAAAGGCTTCAAGTCTACATGTCTTCTGTTGCTCTAACAGCTCAGCCTATGTTCAAACACAATACATATCTTAATCTTATGATACACCAGTGACGAATAGGACACTGGGGATTGTGAAATATAACCGAATTTATAACGGTGTGTTTCTGATCAAGTAAACCTGTGTAGAAAAGTCATGAGAAAGGCTATTTCTACTAAAAGAAAAAAAAGCTTCAAATCATTCCCCAGTCCTGCTGTGATGGATGCCTTCAACACAGATGCTAGACTCGGGCACATTTTATTTGATTTCAGAAGGTATACCATATGTACACCTGTCTCCATAAACGATCATATTTCATAATTATAAGACACTTCAAATCATCTGTCAGACATACCCATATGCCGAATAAGTCAAAATATGCAGTGTTCAGACCACAACTACTCAAAAAATAATTTATACACCTGGGAAATCAAAGTTAATGATTTAGAAAATATTTCTGGAATCGTCATTATACGCTTAAAATGGCACAAAGTCTTGAGGACTAATACAAGAAGAAGGCATTGTACTAACAATAAGAATATTTTTTTCCATTTACAGAAAGATAAAAATCTAACACACGTTGTGCAAAGAAACAAATTAGAAATACTTCTGGCTATAATTCAAGACTATTAGCGTTTGTTCGGTGCTGAAGAGATGAATCAGTGATTAAGAGCATTGACTGCTCTTCCAGCGGACACAGGTTTAACCCTAACCCAGCCCACATGGTAGCTTACAGCCATCTTTCACCCCAGTCTATGGGGATATGAAGGCCCTTCTTTACTGATGGGTGCTCTGATCACATGTATACCCAGGAATGCATGAAGCAAAGCATCCATTCACATAAAACAAACATAAGGAAAATATTTTCTTAAAAATACCATTAATGTTCATGTGCCGTATGCTAGTGAATCCAAACAATAAATGACTAAGTAAGAGAGAAGTTACAATGTGGGTCTGAGTGCAGTAGGCAAAAGAGAGATGCAGGTACCGGCTCTGACAAAAACACACAAGAAACAGCATGCCTGCCATGCGATGGTCATCGTGATGCATGCCTGTTGTCGTAGTGCTTGAAATACTGAGACATCTTGAGCTACATAGGGAGATACCCAGCCCCCATACGCAAAATAAGAAAAACACTAAAAGAACAATAAGCAGGATATTAAAAATACTTAAAGGATTTATTTATCAATCTATACACTGCAGCGAATAGTTTTTGTTACCCTGCTTTAAGCTCAGGCTGGACCACACTACTAGCCCTGCCTAGGATCTGCGGATGAAACACACACACTAACTTACTTAAACCTGCCTTCTTAGCTCAATTGCTGGGTGCATCTAATATCCTTCAGCTAGTATGCCCTTACCAATACTCTTGGCTCAGCACCCTATAACGACCCCCAACTTTAGTTGTTTAGTTACACTTTAGTTGTTTAGTTACCCACTCAACACCCTAAATTGGTCTGCAGTCTTAGTTCTTACCCCAGATCCAGTGACCCAATGGCCACTCCACCCTAGATCATACATGGCTGGTATTTTCTCCCTCTGAAGCACGGTGAAATCTCCCTTCCCTCTCTGGGTTACTTTTCCTCCTTCTTCTAGGACCCAGAAGCCCCGCCTCTTTTCTTCCACCCACCCAACAGTTGGCCCCTGGCATCTTTACTGATAAATCGAAAACCAATTGGGGAACAAGGCTTTCGCATCAGAACAACCCCCTATAATACACAGTGCATTAAACACTGCTCATGTTTAGATAATAGGTTAAAATGGAAATTGTACAACTCCTTGGAACTGGAGGCATAGGCAGTTGTGAGCCACCATGTGGGTGCTGGTAATCGATCCTGGTGCCTCTGGAAGAGCAGTTGGTGCTCTTAACCAAGAAGCTATTATCTGGCATCAAAGGTAGGAGAGGTCCTTGGTCCTGCGAAGGTTCAATGTCCCAGGGTAGGGGAATGTCAAGGCAGTGAGGTAGGAGTGGGTGGGTGGGAGCTCACCCTCATAGAAGCAGGGGGAGGACGGATGTGATAGGAGGGGAAACCAGGAAAGGGGATAACATTTGAAATGTAAATAAATAAAATATTCAATAAAAAAGAAGAGAATGAATGGAAACTATAGTAGGTTAAAATGGAAGCCCTAAACCATCGGGTCACATGGGCTTTTTTAAGGGTCCATGTTATGGATCATGTTTTCTGCCCTAGGTTCTAGGCCCATGTTCATGACCAGGAGAATATTGGTTGAGTAGCAGTGAAATGTGCAATACGTCTGCTCTGACCTGGTGTGGGGATGCCTGGGTAAGTGGGAAAGCTCAGATCCTCTTGTTGTGATTCCACAACTCATAAGGAAACCGGATACAATGGGAGGACAGCATTGTCTGTGGAAATAAGACAACATATGAATATATCCAGCAGAACAGCCTGGATGGGGGGGGGGGAGCAGCCTGATTTTCACCAGCTTTTGGACTACCAAAATCAACTTACTCTTCGTTAACTATAATCTCTCCCTTGCTGCCTAAACACTCAGTATCTGACTATTTCAAAATCTGACACTCTTACACTAACTTATTATTATTGTTTTAATTTAGGCTTAAAATTCAAAGCTTTTTGGAGTTACCCTAAACTATTATACTGTAATATAAATAAAGATGATGTGTTTACATTCAGTTGAGAAAGGGAATATAACAAGGAATACCTCCCCCTCAAAAACAAAAAAAAAAACAATATAATCTCATTTCTCATTTAGATCTCTTTTAGAGCCTGGTCCACATTTTATCTCTGCGTTAGTTTCATGGAGCTGTTCCTCTTCACTTGTTCTTCTGATGGATGTCATCTCGATTTGAATATTAAACACAAGAGTGGAACTATGAAAACTTCCTTTTAACAGAGACTTGTATTCTTATACTTCACTCTACTCCCACGATGAACGATTATTTTTGTTTGTTTGTTTGGTGGGTGGGTGGGTTGGTTGTTTGGCTTGTTTATTGGCTGACTGGTTGGTTGGTTGGTTGACTGGTTGGTTGGCTGGTGAGTTGGTGGGTTGGTGGGTGGGTGGATAGGTTGGTTGGTTGGCTGATTGGTTGGTTGGCTGGTTGGTTGGTTGGTTGGTTGGTTGGCTGATTGGTTGGTTGACTGGTGGGTTGGTGGGTTGTTTGGTTGACTGGTGGGTTGGTGGGTGTGTGGGTGGGTGCTTAGGTTGTTTGGTTGGTTTTGTTTTTCTCAAATAAAGAGAGAAAGTGTTGAAGGGGTGGCACAATGGTTAAACATTCTGGCTGATATTACAGAAGACCTGTATTCAGTTCCAGTTCCCCTTTGGCAAATCACAAACATTTGTAACTCTAGTTTCAGGGATTCTGGTGCCCTCTTCCAGCCTCTTCAGTCACTACATGCACATTATGCACATAAACTCAGGCAAACAAGTTCACATACATGTATACACGTAAAAATAATTAATAAATAATTTTAAGAGAAATTCTATGCTCTCTTCTAAGATAATTTTAAGCACTAAACAAATTTCTCTTTTATTGCATTATGATTTTATTTTACTTACTGTTAGTTTCTATGATCTATTAAAGTAGGATTAGACATTCTTTCACATATCCACCTTGAACTTCTGTTACTGTTGTTTAAGCTAAAAGAGATTTTTTTTAAAAGAGCCTTTCATTTTTTTCTGCCTCTTTATTATTTTCCGTATCTATATTTTATAAAGTTTGACCAACTGACAAAGAAACTTCCAAAAGCTGTTCTCAGAAACTATTCTTTTGACAGTTATCAAGAGAAAACTGCATCAACAATCCCAAACTATAGGGTGAAACCAATAACAACCTTCAGCTGTAAGTTTTTCAAGTGTCAAAACAAAACCTGAGAGACAGAAGATAGCACGTTGCTTTCTCCCTGTCTCTATGTCATCCTAAGCTTGTTTCATGTCAGAGGATTGCATCAAGCTGTGCATCATCTGATAGATCTTCAATCTTCAAAGCCACTTAAGCTATAATACCATGGCACATAGCACACCAAGAAAATACATTTAATATGTGATCAATGACTTAAGGGAAAAAAAATAAGGAAATGTTCATCATTGATCATCTGTGATATACAAATAAAAACTACTTAGAAATGCCATTTCACAAGTTAGAAGGTTATTATAAAAAAAGACAAATGGGCTGCACCAGCCAACTTTGCTGGGTAATGTATCTATCCCCTACACCCTACTAAAGAGCCTCACTTTGTACCAAATGAAAACCATCACGGATAATCACATCTGGAAACAGTACAGCCCTCAGAGATGGCAGGAAGCTCATCCCCAACAAATACATCTATATCATAGCTTCTGTATATATTGCTAAGAGAACAATACAGAAGCAGGAGGAAACAATTAGAAGAATCAGAATACTGGGAAGAATTCTGTGAATTAGTCTCTACAATTATAGCTATGGAAACAAGGCTGGAAATGGCGATATAAATGGATATGCTAACATGGAAAGAAAAGAATCTTCATAAGGTCTCACTTATAGTGAAGAACTATAGGCAACTAAATGACTGCTGAGAAAAAGAGAATCCACCTAACCAAAGGATGTGAAATGTGCTATTACCCTTGGTCGTGCATGGCTGAATGGGCAGAATTTTAATTGTATATACATCATGGACAAAAATGGATGCAGTAAGTTATGTATGCATACACATACATAAATATATGAATATGTACATATAACAATAATAACCGAGGAAAAATAAGGTGTCAACTTAAGAGTAAGTGGGAACTATGAAAGAGATTTGAGAGAAGGACACTCTCCTGATCCAACCACACCCAGTAATCTCTTGCTTATGGGAAATTTCAGCTGAGTTCTACTTTGATGCATATTCACCAATTTCTAGCAGTCATGAGTCCTCTCCAGGGTCTTAAAAGGAGTCTTCATAACCTCATTATCTCTTCATTCTGTTGAGGGACTTTTCCAGCAATGCTCTCCTTTATCCCCCAGGCACTAATCTCATTTCTGTTAGACCTTGTTCTCCTTCTCTATCAGCTAGATCCTATTTCCACTACTATATTCACATTGTGTGTTTTATTTTGGAAATACTCCCAAATCCCCACAGCATACATTCCAAAGGATCAGCATCTTGAATTCAAGGCAAAGTGAATGGCAGATCAGAAATGGTACCCTAGGGAGAAGCATCAGCATTAACTCAAGGAGTATGACATTGAAGGCTGTAGCATCTTTCTCAAAAGTGCATTACACTGAGTAATTCAATGGTTATTGATAGTGGCAAAAGGTGGATTAAAAACATAAATTGTAATATTTTGGAAAGAGCTTTGCATGGCACTGAGAGGTTTTTTAGTGTAATAATACATAATAATACCCACTGATATTTTTTAAGTATCAGGGAGGGGTCTTCTTTTTATACGATGAATCTAGAATAACCACGCATGGAAAAGGTGGAAGAGGAAGGCTCAAGAAAAAACTTTAACCACTGGAATATGTTGAAATAAAAAGAAGGAAACCAATGAAACCTCAAAAGCATCAGTTTCACTACAGGTGTCAATTCAGACACTGAGAAAAAAAATCAGCAACAGAAACAAAGTCAATTCTAGAAGCAGATCCAAGTGACAGAGAAAAGTGTCTGTATCCTGGATAGTAGGGGGCAGGATAGGAGCAAATCTTACCAGTGCTAAAAATTTTGAATGCAGATTAATAATAAAAAAAGATAGCTGGATTTCTCTAGGTCTCTATCAGTTGGTAAAAATTAGAAACAAATAAAAATAACCAAATATTTAATCCAATTTAAAGTTTATCTAGAATCCAATATCTCTCTGATAAAGTATATCCAGATGACTTATCCTTGGCTTCCAGAAGAAGAAATATATTTTATTAATCATGATAAAGGACAAGAAACTAAATCTTGCAGGGGATACATTATGCTATTCTTCCTCTTTTCCTCCTTCTATGACTCAACATTGCATTCGGCCCTCCTGGAATCTGGATGCCCTGCTACTTCTCTTCTAATATTAAAAGACCGTGAATGTTAAATATCAAAGGCCACTTGTACGATGTAAACACTGCTATTAGTAATATTCACAATCCTCACCTCAAACTCTGCCTACAACTCTTATTTGGCCCGAGTTACAGTGGTTTTCCATGATATCCTCAATATCTACATTTCTACAATGGAGATACTCTTCTGGGATGATTCACATGGGAACCTTAGGAAAGTCAATCTTGACACATTTTCTTTCTTACTTATTTATTTATGTCCCAAATGTGTCTTCCCTCCCAGGCTCAGCCTCCCAGAGTCCCTTTCCCTCCATCTCCCCAACCATCTCCTGTGTGAATCAAGTCTCTAGTTAGTCTCATCCTCTCCCACTGAGACTAAACAAGGCAGCCATATATGCCAAGGGCCCCAGTGCAGCCTATGTATGCTCTTTGGTTGGTGGCTCAGACTCTGAAAGCTGCCAAGTGACCAGGCTAGTGGACTCTATTGGTCTTCCTGTGGAGTTCCTATCCCCTTCAGGGCCTTCAGTCCTTCTCCTAACTCTTCCATAAGAGTCCCTGACCTCTATCTAGCATTTTTCTGTGGGTATCTGCATCTGTTTTCAGTCAGCTGCTGGGTGGAACCTCTCAGAGGACAGTTATGCTATGCTCCTGTCTGCAAGCATAACAGAGTATTACCAATAGTGTCAGGGATTCATGCCTGCCCAACGGGTGGGTCTCAAGTTTGGTCAGTTATTGGTTGGCCATTCCTTCAGTCTCTGCTCCATCTTTTTCCCTGAATTGTTTTTAGACAGGACAAATTTGGGGTCTAAAGTTTTGTCTTCTACTTTCATGTCCCTACTGTTAGGCATCTTGGCTAAGTCAACCTGCATTGACTCCTGAGAGTCTCCCCCATCCAAGGTTTCTGGAGCTTCCCAGAGATTTCCCCCACTCCAACCCCCGGCAGCTGCAGATTTCCATTCTTTCCCCTGTCCCTCTGGCCCTCTTTTTTGTCTCTCCCCACTCCTAATCCTGAACCTCCCATTCACATTCCTCCCTCTCAGTTTCCTCCCTCCATCTGCCTCCTTTGACTATTTCATTCCCCCTTCTAAGTGACATTCAAACATCCTTGCTTGGGCCTTCTTTCTTGTTTAACTCTTTTTGGAGGTCTGTGGTATGTATATTATGGGAATCCTCTTCTTTATGACTAAATCTACTTATCAATGAGTACATACCATGACCTTTTTCTCTATTTAACCTTAATAGGCTACACAAGTTCTTTTTCCTTAGAATAATAACACAACAGTTGTTTGCAAAGAGTCCCTGAAGTAATCCTTCTCCTTCTCCTGCTCCTCCTCCTCCTGCTCCTACTCCTCCTGCTCTTCTTCCTGCTTCTCCTGAAGAACAACATAAGGTTCTATATCTGAAGTCTGCATCAGATGTCCACACTTAACATCTACATCTGAAGTCCGCATCTGATGTCCATGTTTTATACCTATATCTGAAGTCCACATCTGATATCCACATTTAACATCCACATCTGAAGTCCGCATCTGATGTCCATGTTTGATACCTGCATCTGAAGTCTACATCTGACATCCACATCTGACATCTACATGTAACATCTAGTTTTGCTAACATTCTCTTCCTACAAATCTCTCGTCTGGGCCAAAACCTGCATAGCAAAATATGTGCACATGACAATTAATAAGGCTTCATGGAGAATGGGGTTATATTCCATCAATTACAGGCAGGTTCTGAAGTGATTGCTCCAACATAAGCTGTTTATTTGTAAATATGGGAAATATAAAGCTAACAGAATGTTTCTTTGCAGAACAGCTAACAGCCTGATTTATCATTATAAAAGTAAACTGCCAGCACTAACTTCAACCTCACAAAACCTTTCTCCCAGTTTACTGCTTTATTCCCTTCTAATATTCAGTGTTTTGGAACTTTCTTTGCACATCCCTTCTGTAACAAATTCTAATCTTCCCTAGGCCTACCATTGCCTCAGGCAAACAGAGACAATGGTCTTGTACTCTGAAAGGCAAAATAAAAAAGCACATTAATAAATTCAAGCCATTTCTCATTTGCCCATGTTCAGTTTAAACTACCTGCAGACATTTAGGAAAGTAGGTCCCTAGGTAATCTGAAGACTTTTTTTTGTTTTGTTTTGTTTTCATTTGAATTTAAAGTCTATCTAATGCTATAGTTTCATTCAGTCTTTTACTCTGATTAATAATCATTGACGGAGTTTTGCTGGAAGCCAGAGGAATTTTTACATCTTTAAACTCAAATACATCTACATAAAAAAAAAAAAAAACATTACTTGGTTTGCTGTAAAATGTGATAAGGATTAATACATCCAATAGTAATTTCCAGATTTCACAAGTCCCAAGACACAACCTTGCTTAACAATACTAATTATCTCACAGCACCAGAACCTATAAAAAAAAAGTGATTAAAAAAAAGAGACAAATCTGTCATCTACCTTAGAAGAGACATGGGAAAACACCACCAGAAATCAAAGCACAGCCATAAGTCACATCTCATAGATATCAAGGTCAAAGAAAATGCAGTCCTAGAACTGGATCCAAAGAGTCAGAGGCAAAGAGTGTCAAGAGACAGTACCTGACTAATACAGAGGTAGAGGCTCACAGCCATCCATTGAACTGAGTACAGGGTCCCCAATGAAGGAGTTAGAGAGGGAACCAATGGAGTTGAAGGGTTTGCAGCCTCTTGGGATGAACAACAATATGGACTGACCAATGCCCTCAGAGCTCCCAGGGACTAAACCACCAACCAAGGACTATACATGGTGGGGCTGATTGTTCTGGCAGCATGTGTATAGTAGAGGATGGCCAAGTTGGTCATTAATGGGAGGAGAGGCCCTTGGCCCTGTGAAGGTTCTATGCCCTAGTGTAGGGGAATGACAGGGCTGATAAGTGGGAGAGGGTGGGGTGGCAGGCATGGGGAGGGGGGAGGCAACAGGGGTTTGTTCTTGTTGTTCTTGATTGTTCATTAAATATTATTTAGAAAATAAAAAAAAAGAGTGTCAAGAGAAGAGAATGCACTGATCCTGTGGGAAAGGTCTATACTGGAAGAAAGAGGGAGGCTGAAAAGCATTACTGGTTATCTGAGTAAATTTACTTGAGGAGCCTATAAGAAAAAAAGGATTTAGGTTTGAATTTCTAGTCCAAATTTGTTCCCCTCAAAGGAACTACTGAAAGATTGGTCAGTGAACAGCGGACTGGTAATGATTCCTTTTCTATGCACACAAGGTTACTACTTATATTTGTCTCACAGAGTAACATGAAATTCTGGGGCTCTGTGTGAGTCAGATTGGACTGACCAGAAGAAAACGAAGACCCAAATAGTGAAAGGTGACAGTTACTGCAAGGAGAGAGAATTATCAGGATGCAATGGTTTCAGTACGCATGTCCTTCACAGATTCCAAACTTGGTCCCCAGCTGGTAGCATTGTTTAGAAAGATTTAGAACTTATGGCCTTGCAGGATAGAGTGTGTCCCTGGGGGCTGCCTTTGAGGTTTTGATGTCACTTTAACAGTCTCCATTCCTCGCTGGTTCCTGCTCGCAGTCCATGACCTAAGTTCTCAACTCGTAGCTGCAGCTATCATGCCTGCTTATTAACATGCTCTCCTGCCATGACATGTTCCCATCTATCTTCTGGGTCCAGAAGCCAAGTAAGCCTTTCCTTCTATAAGTTGCTCTTCTCATGGTATTTTATCACAGCAATATAAAGGTCATCAATGCACATGGCGCCAATGTCTCCACTTGAGAGTGAAATGAAAATGTCAGCAAGTTCAACAATGCATACAGTGATATTGGGTGATTGCTTGACACAGTGAATAGAGCTTGTGAATTGGACGTGGTCAGAAGATTATAGATATCTATGTGATTGAACCTGATCCTAAATGGAAAGTCCTGAGTCTAGAGCAGTGTGTACCAAGAATGCTGAAGGTCTGCCAATAAACCCCTGCATGGCCTCAGGGGAAGAAGGCTATTACCATCACACAAGTTGTTATTTAATTTTCAATGATGATTATATTTAAATAAAAAAATAAGGTTCGTGCTCTGTATGTTTTATTTATCTAATGTTTCCCTAGTCTTTTATGACTTCATGACATTTTCATTTATCTACCCATTTTCAGATTTGTACTTAATAGCTCATAGAACTATTTATTGTGTGTGTGTGCACTTATGTGCAGATACATATGTAAAGGCCATAGGGGGACTTAGAGTGCAGTGCTCGATCATTTTGAAATAATCTCCTACTGAAAAAGAAGCTCATTTTTCCCCTTAATTTACTTATTTATTACTTTACATCCTGATTGCAACCCCTCCCTCCTCTCCTCCCAGTCCCACCTACACATCCCCCTCCCCTATTCTTCTTTTCCCCTTCTCTCAGAGAAGGAAAACCCCTGCTCCACGGATATCAACACACCCTGACACATCAAGTGACAGCATGACCTTGTCAACCCTTTCCCATTGAGACCAGACAAGGCAGCCCAGCTAGGAGAAACAGATCCAAAGGCAAGCAACAGAATCAGAGTCAGTCCCTGCACCATTTGTTGGGGAACCCACAAGGACCACAGTGCATATCAGCTACATATGTGTAGGAGACCTAGACCCAGCCTATGCATGTTCTGTGGTTGGTGGTTCAGTCTCTTTGACCCATATGGGTGCAGGTTTGTTGACTTTATAAATCTTCTTCTGGTGTCCTTGACTCCTCCGACTCCCTCAGTTCTTCCTCCAATTCTTCTACAAGACTCCTGGAGCGACACCTAAATGTTTGGCTGTGGATCTATGCATCTGTTTCCATCAGCTGCTGGATGAAGCCTCTCAGAGAATTTTGCAAGCATAGCAGAGTATCATTAATAGTGTCTTGACTGACTGGCCAGTGAATTCCTGGAATCTGTTTCTCTCCTACCTTGTAGCAAAGGTGTTATAGGCAGACCACACCCGGCTCTTACATCGGTGGTAGGTATTTAAACCCAATTCTTTGTGCTTGCACAGCAAATATTCTTATCACTGTAGCTCTGACACTAGATTTCAATTAAGCATAGATGAAGTGTCTAAAAGCATCCAATCATTTATGTAAGTACCATCGTTCACTGGATTACTATAAAGAAAACGAACCCAGATACCTTCCTTTATAAACGTGTTATTAGTTTTGTATTTTCTTGAGTCATTGTTTTTATATAAAATAAAGCATTCAATACCCCTTTCTCACCCAGCAACCCATTAATTACCAATACAACAAGTATTCAGCTCAGTGCTGTTAAGAAGGTAAAGTTATATCATGTATATAGTTCTTGTTCTCAGGACTTTTAAATCAACATTGTACTTATCACCGAGATGAAAGAGGATTAAAAGATTATGTTGACAAATTCATTTCTTCTGGGAACGGAGCTGTTTGCCATTATTAGCATAAAATCAACACATCCTCAACAGTAGTAGTTAACACTTCAGCGAGACCAAGCAAATTATGCCAACAAGCAAAGGAAGGAGATATATTCAGAACTGAAGAGCTAATGTGGAGGCAGTATTATATGTTGGGTGAAAACATAATTGAAACTATAACTCAGATGGGAGGGAGGCCTTTCAAGCAATCCAAGTGCATTGGGAAAGGGTGGTAAGATAGGATACAGAAAAATTTGTTATTCATTGTATTTATCTTTTATTTAAAAACAATCATAATAATGTACAATTGCAATAGTTGCCTTTGTGATTGTTTTCGCCTGTTTTAGGCACTTAGCTGAGAATGGGATGAGGGCAAGGACCAGTCTCATCTTTTGTATCATTGCTAAATCCACTATAAAATCTTCGTGTAGGAAATACCTAGAAAAAAAAAAGTATGCAGTGAATGACCAAAAGTGAGTCCGTTGTGGTTGTGACATGAAGCAGGTTCACTTGACCTCACCAAGCCCACAGTGGCTTTGGATTGTGTCAGTGGCAACATGTATTGTTCAATGAGCTCAAGAGCATCCATTTTTGAAAGGTGTCATGAGAACAGATTGGTTGCAGACCCCGAGAAGACCTTGATAGTTTTTGAATCAACAATGCCTAAGGAGCACGCAGGCATCTCCTGAGGGACTTTTAAGATAGAGAACACTGTTGGTGACAGAAGGTCACTCTTGATATTTTACCACATGACACAGTAACACCGCTTAGCCAGCTGGTTTGTCAGAGGGTGAGCGGCCCAGACTGATTTCTGCACTTCTATAGATCAGCATATTGAGGTCAAGGTCCCCTGCCCTTCACCCAACAAAAAACATTATCTAGTTCATACTTGTTGGAGATAATTGTATTCTGTCAGTTTAAAATGAGTTTTTCCATTGTGTTTTAGCACTGAGTTTTTATGTAGCATTCCAGCAAGAGCTTCAGAAATCCCAGCAGGGGGTTGTATTACACATAAAATCATCACTTAACTGACATCAGGTTTGGACCCCTGCCATTTTTGTATAACTTCTCATTTTGCCCTTTGAATGAACTGTATATAAATAGGCTCAAAATAAACTCATTATGGAATTGGAAGTTGAACATATGCCTGAAATGTCACAGTATTCTTTGCAATGAGATGGTCTACAGATTACCATTCTTATTTTCAATAATAAAAGCTTTGCCTCTGAAGCTAACTTCTGAAGTTTAAAGCACAGCTCAACATTTTTTTTTGTTTAATACAGAAACACCACTTTTAAAATCTTATTTCTTGCCAATGTGATACAGCTAGGAATTTTGTGATAGTTAAATGGCAAAAATCCATGTTGTAACTGTCCTGGCACAAAATTTTCAACACTAATTTCTGGTTTTATTTATTTATATTCTAGAGTATCAATAATAACATGAATTAAGGTTTAATTTCTTACACAAGTAACCACACTAAGCAAGTTGGTGATTATTTTTCAGATTTATTTATGTATGTGTATAGGTGTATGCATAGGAGTACAGTGCCTACTGAGTCATAAAGAGGGAACTGGCAGCCCTAGAGCTGGAGTTACTGCCTGTTTGCCTTTGTCAGTTGTTAAGTGCTGAGAACCAAACTCGCATCCTCAGTATCAGCAGGGTACTTCACTACCAAGCCACTCTCCAGCACAGCATTTCCTTTTTAACAGTGAATCTTGGGCTTCACTGGAAAAGAGATGAAGATGAACACTGACATTCCAAAGGAACCTTCACACTCCTCCAGCATGTGCACTGGGAACAGACTAGTAATATCATTCCATGGAGGCTGTTTCCCCTAACTGGAGAAATATGAGGAGAACTTGCCAGGAGCCATCATAGGACAAGCTAATAACTAGCAGGTGATCTTCCTCAGATGATCTGCTTCAGATTATAATCCGTGATAGATTTGCTCTACAGACAGGATCGAGGAGATTTCATTTTAGGAAAGATTCCCCCTATGAATATGCTTTTCCTGTTATTGTTGAACATTTATAACAATCACTAGGTATCAGCCCACCCCTTTTGAGCAGGTTGCTGTAGATCTACAAAAATGTAAATAGAGGACTTCTTAATTCTTAATGATGATCCTGTAAGAATTCCTAAAATTATATTGGTGATTATTAAGCTACTTTATAGTGGGACCGCTATTGGATCATTTTCTGATAGTCAAAACTGCAATGAGAACTCTGTCAGTGTCCCATGTGTCACCAGTTAATTGCTTCTAGATAGTAACCAGACTTTCTTCTACTCAGAGCATATTTTAAGAGGTTGTAAAACAATTAACCAAAGGTCATATAAAAAGAACTAATGATTTATTATAGGGACTATGACAGAAGATAACATATTGACTGGGTTTATCTATACAAAACTTCACTAATAACTTAATTATGGTTTTTAATTTTCAGTGAATCTGTGGAGCTTGGTGACAGATATTTAACCAGATAATTACTCCTAATGGATATGTGTGCAAACATTCTCTGTTGTAAACTTCCATTTCTATTTATGATTTGATTTTATGTGTGAACTTGCGATGAATTTTTAAACATGTGATCATGTATTCTGAAAGATGTGTAAGTACTAAGGACAAAGAGAGAAGAAGAAAACTTTTCCTTTATCCCCTTTTTTTTCCATTCATTGTTTTTTTCCCCTTTTCCTTAGATAGCTTTCACAAGAAACTTTTTACAACTTAGTAATAAATGCTATAATCATTTTTCAGAGTGTCCCTTTTTCTTCTTGTGACTTCTACTAACAGGCTGAAAGTTAGAGCTGCTCAGTTCCTGCTGAGATACAACTAAGGCCACATTACTTAATTACCCCTCCAAGTCAGGCTACAGATATCAATCACCTACATTTTTTACCCTCAGAAAGAGCAAGAAAGCTTTAGAGACTTTTTATAAGTCATCAGTAGTATTTCAATATACTTAGAGAGCTAGAACATCCAGACACCCTCAGACTTTAAAGTCACGCCACAGTCCTACTCTGTGCCCCCC
>JADRCC010270263.1:0-13382 GCA_019843855.1 Hylomyscus alleni | reverse complement strand
CCACAGAGATGGCAATGACCTCCAGAACTCAGGAGGAAGGACTGAGTCTTGTTCTACACTTAAGAGTGAATACCATTCCTGCACTGGACCTCAGTTCAGTTCCCAGCATTCATGTTGGCCCATTCACGACCACTGGAAACTGCAGCTCCAGGGATCTGATGCCCTCTGCTGGCTTCTAGTGACACACACACACACACACACACACACACACACACACACACACACCAGGAAACAGACTACATAAGCCCTAGCATTGTTGAATTTACTACACTGAGAAACTTTTCAGTCACAACATGGGAGGAGGGTTTAGTATGTCTAGGGTTTACTATCAAAATATACAGAATTCGTGACACATAGTGGTAGAGATAAGATGCAGTATTAGGGAAGGGTTTCCAAAATCAGCCCGTGATGCCTACATTTGTATGATGATGGGCGTGGTGCCCAGGAGGCACCCATGCCAGGGACAGAGGCCCCTGGCTGATAATCATCATAGCACACACAGTAAAAACTGACTCCTCTTCCCTCTTTTCAGATGGCATGCCTGTATCTGTCTTCAGTGGAGGGGACACTAAGTTTCAATTCAGTGATGGTTCATTCTTTCCAAATGAGTCATAGCTGCCAGCCCCAACAAGATCAAAGATTTCTAAATAACTTCGGTTCCCCCAAAGTATTGATTATTATTTAAAGTTCCAAAAAAATCATCTAGTACTTAACAGACAAAATATCCCATGTCTAGAGTTAGGGCAGCGTCGTGACAGCATGAATAGAATCCACAGGATGAGGGAGGGGGTGACTAACGCCACGGTACCCAGAAGAGAGGCAGTGCCTAGAACTCATAAGTCAGGGGACTGGAAACATTGTAGGCGGCCACAGTAAAGAACAACTATGATTCCCTGAGGCAGGAGAGTAACAAGGTTGAGGCCAATTTGAGAGGAAGGTGATGATGGTAAGCAGGTTGGTATATAGATAGATAGACATACAGACATACATACAAACAGTATAGTTTGCAAAAATTAAAACATTGTTTTAGCTAGGCGGTGGTGGCACACACCTTTAATCCCAGCACTTGGGAGGCAGAGGCAGGCTGATTTCTGAGTTTGAGGCCAGCCTGGTCTACAGAGTGAGTTCCAGGACAGCCAGGGTAATACAGAGAAACCTTGTCTCGAAAAGAAAAAAAAACACAAACAAACAAAAACATTGTTTTAAAGTTACATGTAAAGGAATAGAACAGTGTTGGAATCTACTGGAATAAATTAGTCATGCCCTAGGGATATTGAAACATACACACTGAATTACGGTCTGTGGACAACACACAAGAACAAAAACCTGAATCACAATAAAATAATCAAAGAAGGCTGAAAAAGTGGGTGTCTGTGTTTGTGCGTGGGGGACATTAAATGGGATCGATAGACCTAAAAAGGGCCAGATTTCACCCTCGGCACACCGAACACCATAATGCCAGATTTCACCCTCGGCGCACCAGCAATCTGACGAACACCATAATTTAGAGGTGGATTGCAAGACTGAATAATTGTCTACAGGAAATGCCGATTCCTTCTCAGTGATGGAGGCTGGGTGGGGCTGGGTGGCCTCCTCACTCCTCAGCACCCCTGGAGGCCTTTGTGGGTGCAATCAAGAATGACAAACAGTAACAGTGTTGGCCATTAAACCCACCTCCACTCACAGAGGACCTGCAAATATCTCAATATAGAAAATAGTCATCCTACCTAGTACGTATATATGACAGAGCTGTAGAACATGAGGGCAGGACAGCAAATCAGGATTTCTATACACTAGTAACTAAAGTTTGGAAATTTTTAAAAAATTGAATAGTTACAAAATTTTGAAACACTTATGGATTAAGACAAACAGAAATATGTAAGACCGGGGGATCCTAAAAGCAATAAAGCAATGGTGTAGGCACATCTCATAAGCTTGGAGAAACTTGAATGTAGGCTGTGCCACTGAGGGAGAAAACACGAACTGTTAACTGATTCTTCCTCCATCTGTCTACATTTTAACTAAAATGCAACCAGAATCTCCACAGGTGTCATCTGCATGAACCAAACCTCTGAATGTAAGAGACATAGGATAATGCATAGGACCCAGAACAGCTTCAAGATCACGGACAAGAAAACAGTTGTGGACTGAAGGCACCCAGAGTCTTCTAGACTTGCTTAAAGCTGTGATCAAACCAGTGTGATATGGACTCACAGGCAGAGAAATTACTGAGACACATATCAGGACTTGGGAACGGATCAGCACAAACAGAGATGACTGATATCTGAGAAAGTCTCAAATTGAATTCAGTGGCAATGGGTGTTCTTTCAGTAAATCACCACCGGGCACCTTAGCATGTATGCACCACACAACTGAAGCTGTGTGGTTTGCACTAGGGCACCTTGACATGTGTGCACTACACAACTGTGGCTCTGTGGTTTGCACCACAAACACTCACTCATCATGGAAGAGAAAAGACAAATTCAAAGTCTAAAATTACAAAACAATAAATAATCTAACACTGTAAAACTTAAAATTGCACAAGAGGGAAAGCTCTGCTATGAGGTCAGGGAGGACACTTTAGAGCTTCCTCAGAAGGCTCAAGGAAGCAGCGAGGTATTAGGCAGGTAGTGTGGTGGAAAAGCATCAACCACAAGTAAAGTCTGCATCTCAGGTCCCCAGTCAAGTGTGTCACTGTTAGATCACTTGAGAACTTGATGCTGTGAACTGGGACTCCAGCCATTACAGTGTCAGTTTTAGGGATGATGGCAGGGCAGGCAGGGGCAGGGATCTTCAGTCCCCAACAGCTAGTGTGGAGCGAGAGCTGGATCCATGTGAAAGTAGTTCTTCCCTTTCCTTCCTCCTTTGGACAGCTCACTGTGAATGACCTGTTAAGATACCCTTGAGGGGTGTCATAGATGGCTCAGTGGGTAAATAGCTTCTTTGCAAATATGAAGAGCTGAGTTCAAATTCACGACACCTATGTAAAAGGTCAGGTATGACTTTGCACACCTGTAACCCCAGGACTCCAGGAAATGGGAAATGAAGGGAAGAGACCAGTGGATCCTGATTGCTGGCCAGTTCAGTGAGAGACTG
The DNA here is from genome assembly GCA_019843855.1 of Hylomyscus alleni. Taxonomy (NCBI): domain Eukaryota; kingdom Metazoa; phylum Chordata; class Mammalia; order Rodentia; family Muridae; genus Hylomyscus; species Hylomyscus alleni. The sequence continues at coordinate 10,286 of JADRCC010270263.1, read as the reverse complement.
TCTCATGACGATCAGGTGGAGTATGATAGAACACATATGACATCCTGCTCTAGTACATGGAGGTGGGAATATACCTCACACCCTCATTCATGCACCCCCTTCTCCCCACACACACTCACAAGTCTACAAACAAACACAAAGACATCCCTTACATGGACCACAGGAATCCACAGTTATACACTCACATGGATGCACTCCCAGCATGCACACACACTGCACACAACTACACATAAACACAAAGACATCCCTTACATGGACCACAGGAATCCACACATATACTGCACACTCACATGCATGCACTCCTATCACATACATACTGCATGCACAAACACAGAAATGTCTGACAGGGATCTTGAGAATCCCAACGTATATTTCATACTAATATGTATGTACCACGCACACACACTGCACAAAAGTACACACTGCACAAAAAGACATCCCTGACTTGGAGTATGGGAATTCACACTTACACCCCAAATGTACTTGGATTTTGGAACTTCACAGTCTTTCAAGGAGAATAAGAAAGTTAATTAGATGCAAAGCTGAAAGCGACACTCCCCCTTCCCTAGTGATGTACTTTGTGATTCACACTTCTAAGGATTATGAATAATAATTTGACAGCAATAAATACCTTTAATCACACTTGTCTGAAAAGATTACGAGGGCTGAACATCCCTGTAGCAGCATTCTTACAATATTATCACTGCTTAGCAAAGCTCATGCTCCCTAGAAAGAATTTCCCTCAAGCTAGCACCACTCCCCCCAGTCCATGCTGATTGTCATCACAGCAGCCGGTTTGTGATGACACTTTACCTCGCCAAGAAAACGTGCAAGATGGCCCTGTGCTCAGTAGGGATGGGAACCACGTTTCTGTCCTGTCACCTGGTATCATGTTTCCAGGCTTTCTGTCCAACTGTCAAGAACAACTCACCACTTGGACTTAATATAAAACGTAGTGTCTCTGGCTCAAAGCCTGAGCATGTCAAGGACCTGATTTGGTGTCCTATTCAAGACCAATGCCCTCCTGCACAAAAACTCTCTTACCTTAGAGCACGCAATGCACAAAGCAAGCCATCTTATTTCTCTAACACATACATGTGCCCCCTTCTCTCTTCTCTCTCTCTCTCTGTTGGTATTGGGGGGGGAGGGTCACCTGATCATATCACCAGCCTAGAGTCACCAAGTTCCTTAACTTGTCCACTGCTGAGTCTCTTGTTTTCTTTTTAGCCTTCCTTCCCTGCCTCTCACTTAAGAGAGCTTAGCTTAAAACCATGATCTCTCATGTATACTTTGCTAATGTAGGGAAAAATATTCCATGGGATCATGAAAAAAACCTAGGTAAGTTCTGAGTTCACTGCTGGTTCTTTAAGAAGCATTCGTTCACTTTTACACTTCTTTCTAAGTGGTTCCTCATTTTTATATCATCTATCCCCTATCAATCTATAATCCACGTATCAGCCACCTGCCTGTCTATTATCTTTTATCTCACCATTTGCATATCCGTTCTCTATCAATCACCTATCATGTATCTATCATCTCTTTATACATCATATATCATCTATTATCTATTTATTTTTAATCTATATATTTGTCCTCTATCAATAATCTGTCCTATATCTCTCTATCTACCATCTATAATTTTATCTATCACTGCCTCTCTATTTTTTACCTCTTTCTAGTGTCTGTCAGTTCATCCAGTATCTTTCATCTGTATCTATTATCTATCTTACTATGTATATATCTCCCTCCCCGTTCTTCTCCATCACATAGTCCTTTATGTTATACACTCTGTTCTCTACTCTACATTTCTGTGTTTCTGTGTGTCTTGGATAATTTTATCTCCATCTTGACATGGATTCCTTATCTTTGTATTAAGGCTAGAATTCATCAGCAAAAGAACATCTCTAATTTCTATGGAATTTCACTTCAGCTTGACTATGGTGTAAGAATACCACAACAAAGCACTGAGGATGTCTGAACATCGCTCTGCTCTGTGAGTACTGACAATCCTTCTCTTACTTCATTAACTAAACCCAATCTCACAAACCCACAACATTTCGTCAATAATCCACTCCCCACTCCATACTTCTTACAAAGATTTAAATCTGAGGATCCCCCTAGGTTGTCAGCATGAGACAAGCTTTCTGGAGGGACACAGACATGGTTGCTTTTGCCACTATTTCCAAGGTTATCATCCAGTATTTGACACCTGCCATTTGTTTGCCATAGGAATTTTTTTAGGAACTGGTAGGCAGAGAGACCGAGACAAATGTGTTTACAAAAGAGGTCTTAAAAACTTAAAGACACGTAACCCAAAATATTGACCTTTCTATAAAATCTATATCAACCTTAGTCTTATTGGGACATTTAACCCCATATAAATATTTTTTTTCTAGAACATCTAAGAGAAATGTCTTGAAGAAATCAGCACTTAGAGTATAATGCTGGATGAGTAATCTTGGAGTTGTATAAATGCAGCTCTGGGAAAGTCCAACACTCTCTACAGCTCTTTCTTTCATCTCACATAGTGCACTGTGCTGCCTCCTGTCAAGGCAACAATGTAACAGTATGTAATTAGGACCAGGTCTACAGAGCATCAGGCATCCCAATGTGGGATGCCCCAAGGCTGGGCTCCCCATGAGACTGTTCACACTTGGCATTCTCGATGGCTAAATTGCCTTTCTCAGCACCAAAGTTATTCAGAAACCCTGTAATTTTTTCTCTCTCTAGCAACCTGCAATTGCTCCTTTGTTTTTATTTACTCAGCAACCTCTGCTAAAGGAGAGTGTACCGGGGAGCACCTCCTTTACCCAACAGTGGGTTTCTCTGTATATCTCCCAGACTCAACCAATCTATGCACCCACAACAGCATCACAATGACCACTTCTGCCTGAGGAGAAGTCTCTCAGCACAGCCTTTTCCTTCCTGCTAGTCTCTTGTTGAATCTTTGTATTCTATTGGCTGGGTCTAAAGTAACTCCATCTGCGTTAGACAGGGCAGCACTGTGTCCAAAGTATAGTCTTTCATTTGTGCTCCTTCAGTGGGCCCTGAGTTCTCAGAGCATCACCTGATGAGAACACACAAAGGACCACGACAGCCAGCCAAGGTCTATTCAGAATCTCGGATAGTGCGTGTGAGGCCTAGATAAAAGGTTCTGTGGTATAAGCAGCAGAGCGAGCTGAACCTTGTTTCATCAACACCTCTCTAGGTCAACTAGGATCCAGTGACATCCCCTCCCTCAGAACATCAAACTCAGGAGATTTGTAGCTACACCCATCATCTGAAATGTGCCAATTTTGTTTTCTGGTCATTGTTGGATGCTCATTCTGGGACTGACGTTTGAATCCTTAATTTCCTCACTGTCTCCAGGTGTTGTTACCACATGGTTCTTTCAAGTGTCAGTTCTTACCAGGTGCAGTAAAGACCCTCCTGAGGAAATGAGAGTGTGTGGGTCTGCTCCCTCCTTCAAGAGTCGAAGCACTGCAAGAGAAGAGAGAAAAGAGAGTTGAAGAAAGCATGTTCCACACTGTGCCCAAAGTGGCCATATTTCAGCAGCAGCTTGGACAACAGCTGTAGTGGCCACAGGGTGAGGGCAAGTCATAGTCAGATCCACACTATGCACATATGATCACAAGTGTTTCTCCTTGTGCCCAAACCTGTTACCTGACATGGATGTTTGATTACCCACTACAGCCATAGAAATTGATGAGAGAGTAGAATTGAGTGAGTTTATATGTCCTTCACAGAACAAAAGGACACATAAATAAAAAGGACCCACTCTCTAGCCTCATGAGGACATTGTTTTGCAATTTGTGAGGACCTACTGGCTTAATGCAATGGAAGTTTGCATTTTGCACATTAAGCCTCCATTTGTGCCATTAACCCTTGCCCATGATTCTTTTGCTGTCACAGACCATTACAGGACAAAGCCATAAAGTCACATAGATCAAAATATATACCAATTATCAGAGCAAATCAACAGCTGGAAAACGACCTGTGTGCCCACTTGACAGCAAGGTGAATTCATTAGCAAGGTGAAGTCATGTCAGGAGGCTCTGAGATTTTCTTATAGCACCCTGACAAAACAAACCTCCTAGAAATGTCCTTAGGTTCTGAAGCACCATCAGCTGCATATCCATGGTTAGAAAAACATCACTGATTCACTTGCCACCAAGAGAGAACAAAGTAGCAGAAGCCCTTGTTGTTGTCTTGGTTTTGTTGTTACTGTTGCTGTATCTTTGGGTCAGTGATTCTATGTAGCAGGCTGGCCAGGAGCTTCCCAGTGTGATGCCTCAGCCTCCCCAGGACAGGAACTATAGCCATGAGTTGACGGGTCCAGCAAGAGTCTCTTAAACTCAATCGTGCCACAGCACTGTTCAGTATAGCTCAGATGCGGTCACCAAGGCATGTTGCCTTTCTACTGAATTTCTTCTCTATGACCTGTAGTCTGAATGGGAGGTGCTGTTTTCTCTATTTACCACAGCGTCTGTACCTCTGGGTGTCTATTCTCTTGCTGTCTCCTTCACTCTGAGTGACTCCAAGAGGATATGCAATCTCAACAGACTGTCAGCTCCTGTACAGGCTCCAGCCACTGAGAGCCACCCTGTCAGCTAGTGTGTGCTCTGAGCCAGATGGGAAAAGCCATGTACCATAGAGAAGACCCATGAAAGAAGCCTAGAATACCCTTCCTTGAGTCCTTCTCTGGTCAAAGCACCTTATATCCAAATTGTTCTCACTACAGAAACCAGTTGCAGGCCTGCTGTCTGAGGAACCAAGAGCCACACCTGCGCTTACTTTTTGAAGGTACAGTCTGTCTACTCCAGGACTATTCCCCAAAGAATCCCCTACGCATGCCCTTTCTATTCACTGACAAGTGACTTTTGTTTCATGATGATGTTCTTTCTTCAGTCCAGGATTTTCTTTCAAATCCAAGGTCCAGTTTGCTGAGGTGGCTGGTCTGTAGACTAATTGCCAGCTGCCACCATTCTAAGAGAATTGACCAAGGCAGGCAAGCATAAAGGATAGCTATGCCACCTGGGACTCCACTAGTCTTGGGCAATACACATCCCTTTCTGAACTTGCAGGCCACCTAGGATCCATACCTGCATCAGGCTTGCAGGCGAACCTGCTTTAAACAATGAAATTAAGTTACTGCCCTTAGTAACCATTTGATAATATTTCACTTCAAACACATCATGGTTCACAGTCTGGGAACTCTGAACAAGGGGTCAGGATAAACTACGCTGATTTAGGGGAAGCATACAAATAAGAAAACTTGTGACCTTTTAGGGGAAATCTTATATTTACCATCTTATTTCTATGCATAGTTGGGCATAAGTATGATAAAAAGTAAGGTGCTGTCTCACCAGTGTTAAGAGACTGTTATAGTAGTATCTCTATGCTATAAGTTCAGAGATCCAGGCACTTATGGGACACAGCTGCTGGGTGGTAGAGCGTGGACTTGACTCTGGAGGTATCAGGAAGATCTAGAGTCAAGCTCCATAGGCTCTTGCACACTCAGCAGTTTTCAGAGGAGACTCCAGAGGATTAACACTGTCTATAATAGCCAAGAATAATAAACTGAATATACTTCATTGTTTATTTCCAAACACTTTAGAATTAACTATTTCCCTATAATCATTATGATAATTAAGGGGATTTGGGGAGAAATTAGGAACACACAGAACATGGTTTTTAGTCTCAAATGTGAGAAGTTCCGGTAATTGGGAATTCATATGCTATGTTTTTATTTCGCTCTGACAATGTAACTTATAGCCGCTTAAATATGCAGAACTTTCAGAATGAGTTACTGTGTAACTGGGAGCAGGTTACATAGCTAATGGCTGGCTGATACTAGTCACAGCCTGAAGTTTAGGGACATCTGTTCAACTTTTCTACTGAAGTCCACATCACCGGTAGCTGGCAATCTACTCTAGCTTTTCTTGTGTGCTTTGATGTATCTATGTGAATCTTTTGTTTTGATCTTATTTATGTCTAAATAAGTGTTCCTTACAGACCAGACATAGCTGCTCGGTTTTTTATATATTCTTCCGATTTCTGCCCCTTGAATGTTAGTTTATGTCCATCAAGGCAATTCCTGAGAGAGTGAGACTCACATCTGACATTTGCTACTTGTTTGCTATGTGGATCATACAATGTTTCTTCCCCCTAAGCAACCCTTGCACCTTCTCTTCAGTTTTTGTTTCTCTGTGTTTTGTTGCTTTGTTTTATGCAGGTTTCTTCCCTAGGTAGCCCACACTGACTGCAAACCCCCTACCCTCCCGTAGCCTCTCAGAGTGGGAGTGCTTGGATTACAGACAGGTGTATACACCCATTCTCCCTTTGTATAAATAGGTCTTTATATATTGCCATCTCAATTTACAAGCATTCAGATGAATTATTCATTAGGATTATAATTAATATTTTAATGCATACCAAACTAATTTACATTAATTACTATTGACCAAGGTTCAGCAATGAACAAATGCTAGATATTCCTGCATCCCTGTCTCCTCCAATTTCAGGCTTTTAGACTTAGCCAAGGAAACTTATGCATCTGTGCCTATTCACTATGGGCATATTTGATTTTTTGCATATGTTTCTAGTAGGTTAGGATAAATTTAAAACAACAAAACACTCCTTGGACTGTCTTTCATAAACACTTCACTTTGTTGAGCTTGTACTTTGGAGACAACAGTCATGTCTTTTATGTCAATCCAGAATATATCTGTTCACTACAATTCTCTTAGTTTTAGTTTGTCAAGAATGCCTTAATTGTCCGTACATCTGAAAGACAGCTTTCTAAAAACAAACAAACGCTCCTTGACAGTCCTTGTCTCGGCTTCAGGATCTGTCTCCCACAGTCCTCTGACCTCTGGATTCACAGTAGGAAGTCAGCTGATGATCCTATGGGATCCATGACGAGGGCGAATGCCTCATTTGATCATTAGAAGACTCTTCAATGTTGGTTCTTTGTGCATCATGCTATATGTGCCTAGATGTGGTTCCTTTGTGTATTGTGGTTAAGCTATCCCTAGATGTGGTTCCTCTGTATACCATGGCTATGCTATGCTTAGATGCTGCCCCTCTGTGCACCATGGTTATGCGGTCCCTAGATGCGTCTCCTCTGTGCACCATGGCTCCTGGATATGGCCCCTTTGTGCATTGTGGCTATGTCAGCCTGGATGTGTATCCTGTGTATCATGGCTATGAGTGTCTAGATGTAGCTCCTCTGTGTACTGTGGCCAAAAGCACTGCTCTGCTTCACAGTGTCCTACCTGGAGCCTGTTGCTTTTCCAGTGTGTAAGTTAGTGTCCTCCATCACACTCACACAGCTTCTTCCCTGACCTCGAATAGCCCTCTTCCAGTTCCTTTTCCTTCTTATCTGTGTGTTCACACATTCCCCTTTGAGCTACACTTCCCTGTGACTACTAACTTAACCAGTGGCTCCTTCTGCTGCATGTATGAGTTCACATTCTGTCCTTTTCAATATAGGATTTATATTTAGCTCCCTTTTGGATTTTTGCCTTTTTTGAGATTATAATAACATAATTTCTCTTTCCTTTTTTTTTTCAACAATTACTATCTGGTTGTTATTCTCCTCCATAACTTCCCATACTCATTTAGAAAAAGGTTTCCTTTAGATACAGGAACATTAAGTAATAATTGATTTAAAGTCTCTTGGAAAAAAAAAGACTGTCTAGGATTGCCCAAGAATAGATTTTAGATCTATTTTTTTTTTCTTTGTGGGCCAAACTTGCTTGTTTCTTTTCATTTCTCAGAGTGTTTGTTGAAGACTTGACATCACTAGAGTAAAAGGAGATCTCTGAAATCACATTCACTTTCCTTCCAGGACAGCTAGCCTCTTTGCCTGTGATCCTATTTGTTTGTCTCATTACTTTTAAAACCACTAAAATTTATCTCCTTGGTCATGCACAGCCACTGAAGTCTCGGCTCACTGTATCAGTACCAGCTTGTGGACTGAAATGTTCCTGTAGATGTCTGGTCAGCTCCCCCAGCATTTGCAGAGGAACTTTGCCTAGGGCATTTCTTTGGTGTGCTGGTAAATGGCTAACGTTTTCGCTAGTCTGCCCTTGAAAGCATTAGGTTCTTGAGCACTTTAGGAGCCCATCCTCAGCCTGGGCTATGTGTCTAGTCCTCAACATCCTAAGGAGTACACCATCCCTGAGCCTTCCATCTGACTCCCCCACCGTTCACAGTTTTCATTTGCTTTCCAAGACAGCTGTCACCATAGCTTCAGGCTGGCGTGGTGTTGAACATCACTGCTGGTTCCTCTCTGCAAATGCCCCCAGGAAAAGATTTGTAGTGCTTTTTTTTTCTAAATTAAGTAAAATAAAAATAAATCTTTCTTACGAGCTTGAGTTTCCAGGAAACTTGCAGACAGGTAAAAATGACAATCATCTAGGGACTGGCCCTCTTGGAATTCTTCCACCAGTATCTGCAAGCCAGATTGTTTTCATAACTATCGGGATGGTAAGGATGGTGGTTTTAAAGGCTGCCATGTGGCCAGTGGAAGAGTGTGTGACCTGGGGTTGTGACTGGCAGCTGTAAACAGCTGGTACTGTTGTAGTTGAGATTCACGAATGTTAAAAACTGAGTTATCCCTAGCTTGTTGGTGACATTCAAGGCTCCAGAATAATTTGCTTTTTTCTTTTGCCAAAGTTCTGTTGATTCTTTGAAGGGCAGGTTTTAGTGACTCTCTGTATTCCCAGCAAGGGCAGCTCATACATTTTAATTATTTATATGAGTTCCTAAGAATGTTTACCATGCTCAAGAAGCATCAGCTAATAGTAGGTTGAGTGATAATAATAATCGTGTTAAAGCTTAAATTGCCAAACTCTTATATGATGAAAAGCTATCTTACAAGGTCATTATCAAACTTGCCTGGTCCTCAGATCCTCGATGATATAGTGCTGGCATATAGCTTGCCTGGTGGGAATTAGGAATGGCCTGCTTACTAGACTTGGCCTTAAATCAACACAGCTCTAAATACTCTAGAACACACAGGAGTGACAGTTTTATAATGACAGACATTGGTCCTCGTATTTCTTCAGAGCCCAGTTGCAGCAGCAGTAAATCCAGAATGCACATGAAGTAAACACAAGTTTCAGGCTTCCTTTTCTCTCTATGACTCCCCACTGGGTTACAGTATATACAATGCCTCTTACTCTGATCCAGGTTCAAGAGATAACCACGTTTCAAAAAGGGGGCCATTTTGCAGATAAACTCAGTGAGATCCTGAACCTCCACAACTAGTTATTTGTGGGAATTAGACTATGTCTCTAGAGCAATAGACTATAAACTTATAGCCCCGTCTAGTCCTTCCATATTTGTCAAAAACCATTAAAGTGTGATTTGTTTCTCTAAAAACCCATACTCACACCCCACTCCCTCCACCCCACCCTCTCTACATCACACCCCAACCCTCCATAACCATAAACATAAAGCCTTCGTAAAGTTAAGCAAGCAGGACATAGACACGTCGATACTGAAGTCATTACTAATTCCTAAAGACAAGCCAGAAATCAAGGGAAACACCCCACAAAGCCAGCAGTGGTAGTTAATGTGTCTCTGCCTCCTCTGGGCCTCAGTCTTTTAAAGTGTAACCTGAGGTAAGGTTAACTATTGCTGGTGGGAATAATGTTTTATAAGTGAAAAGAAAATGATTTCTCACTCAGGTTTGGAAACCAATTAATGGAGAGGCAAACATCCAGCAAGCTGAGTTAAAAAAAAAAAAAAGTTCTCTTGGCTTAAAGGGTTTCCACTTCCTCTTTGAGCTTTTGGTACATGACTTTTGTTCCTGTATGATTGTCTAATGATGACTCTAATTCACCCTAAAGGGTCACCGCAGTCTCCTTGATTGTAGGTAATTTATGACACCTCTCCTTCATAGAGGGTTTTAATTAATCAATGAGGACTTGGAACTTTTACAGTCACCAACCATGCTTTTCTGAGGAGCACATAGGAGCACAGGGTTTCTCAGACCCTCAAGGAATATCATAAAACCATACTTTATCACCCTTAGGATGTGTTTAGAAATTGGACCCCATATTAAATGTCGCACCTTGTGCCCGGCTTCTTCTATTAATGTTAGTGGCAGGTAGCCACAGCCTGCATGAGTACACCCCTGAACAACATATATAGACACCCTACCCAGGCACCATATATACATATCTCACTTTCATCCATGCACCACACATACATACCTCACCTCTGCACCACACACACCTACCTCACCCTCACCCCTGCACCACACATGTGCATAC
>JADRCC010269838.1:0-15439 GCA_019843855.1 Hylomyscus alleni | reverse complement strand
AGTTCCAGGACAGCCAGGGCTACAAGACCTGCATAGTGAGACCCTGTCTAAAAAAATATTTTGTGTGCTTGCACACCGACATGCACACACACACACACTACATACATCACACATGTGCACACACACACATGCACACACACATGCACACACACAAACGTGTGCTCATGCACAGGCACGTACACACACATTTATATATATATAACTGCAGACTTTTCCACCCATGACACACACACACACACATACACTACACACACCACACACGTGCACGTGCTGTGCGCGTGCACACATGCACGCACACACACACTCACACACATGCACACACAGACACACACAGACACATGCATGCACACACACAAACGTGTGCACATGCACACCCACGTACACACACACATTTATATATATAACTGCAGGCTTTTCCACCCATCACACACACACACACTCACACACACACCCGCACACATACACACATGCACACCGTTCTCAATATTATCTTCCAAGCTCCTACAGAATATAATAATAAAATAATTAGGGAACTTATGATTTATCAATAAATGCCTAGGCTTTAAGCTAGGTTTGTTTCCCACTAGCTCATGACTCAATTATCCCATTTACCCCATTCCATGTCTGCCATGTGGCTAGTCACCTCTTCTCAGTTTCATACTTATGACGTTCCTCCAAGTAAGGTTGGAGGATCTTCTCATGTCTGACTACTTCCCAGAGTCCCTCTTCCTGTCTCTGCTGGATATCCCACCTTCTAAACCTGCCTCAGTTTATTGGCCATCAGATTTTTGTGTTTTTTTTTTTTTTTCGAGACAGGGTTTCTCTGTATAGCCCTGGCTGTCCTGGACTCACTCTGTAGATCAGGCTAGCCTCGAACTCAGAAATCCTCCTGCCTCTGCCTCCCAAGTGCTAGGATTAAAGGCGTGCGCCACCACACCCGGTTAGATTTTTGTGTTTTTTGTTTGTTTGTTTTTGTTTTGTTTTGTTTTTCGAGACAGGGTTTCTCTGTATAGCCCTGGCTCTCCTGGAACTCACTCTGTAGACTAGGCTGGCCTTGAACTCAGAAATCCTCCTGCCTCTGCCTCCCAAGTGCTGGGATTAAAGGCGTGTGCCACCACCGCCCAGTTTTCTGCTATCTTGTAATTACAACTGATTCTTCAGTCCCAACTAACCAAATCTTTACAATAAAACTGACAATGACCCAGATGAGAGTCTTTAACCTTCCCTCTGAAATTTCACAAGCCAGGTCTCCACCATTTGCACTGTTCTCAACATTATTTTCCAAGCTCCTATGAATATTTCACAGAGCTCTTAACACCCAATGGCTCTTCTAGACCACAGTTCCAAAGTCCTTCCACAGTCCTCCCCAAAACATGATCAGAAATACCCCACTCCTGGTACCAATTTGTCTTAGTCAGGGTTTCTATTCCTGCACAAAACATCATGACCAAGAAGCAAATTGAGGAGGAAAGGGTTTATACAGCTTACACTTCCACATTGCTCTTCATCACTGCTGGGCCCTATTTGGCCCTGGTTTGGGACTTGAGGACAAACCCAAGCCTGGCAACTATCTCAGTTGCTTCTGTACTGGAGTGACTCAGCACGACCTGCTTAAGCCTGCCTTTGCCTAGCTCCTGCAGACTTAGAGTAACTTTCTTGGATCCATCAGTCACCCCATATCCTTCGTCAACTTTCCCCTCCCCCTATGTCATCTCACCTCAACAAAAACTACCTCCTCTCCCAGCCCTCTATTAAGAAAAATATTCTCCGGAAGGCAGGAGATCCGAACCTCTACACTCACCATCCTGCTCAGCCCCGAGAGGCTCAGCTGGACTGGGTTCTGGTTCTCCCCTGTGCTCTCTGCCGGCACATCACCAGAGGAAGTCAGGACAGGAACTTACACAGGGCAGGAACTTGGAGGTAGGAGCTGATGCAGAGGTCCCGGAAGGGTGTTCCTTACTGGCTTGCTTCCCCTGCCTTAGTCAGCTTGCTTTCTTATAGAACCTAGGACTACCAACCCAGGAATGGCACCACCCACAATGGGCTGGGCCCTCCCACCCTTGACTTGATCACTAATTGAAAAAATGCCTTACAGCTTGATCTCACAGAGGCATTTCCTCAACTGAGGCTCCTTTTTCTTTCTTTCTTTTTTTTAAAAGATTTATTTATTATTATAAATAAGTACATGCAGCTGTCTTCAGACGCACCAGAAGAGAGCATCAGATCTCATTACGAGTGGTTGCTGGGATCAGGACCTTCGGAAGAGCTGTCAGTGCTCTTACCCACTGAGCCACCTCACCAGCCCTGAGGCTCCTTTTTCTATGATAACTCCAAGTTTTGTTAAGTTGACACACAAAACCAGCCAGTACACTGCATGTGCACATGTGTGTGTGTAAATAAATATATATCTATATATACATATCATATACATACACACATATAGATAGATAGCTATATACATATACACACATATATATGCAGGGATAGTGTTTATATGCACTGTGTGAAGATGTGTCTCTGTTCTTCCTTGTCAGCCTAAGGCACTTTCTGATTGGTCAAAATAAAAATCTGATGGCCGAAGGGCAGTGGTGGCACATGCCTTTAATCCCAGCACTTGGGAGGCAGAGGCAGGTAGATTTCTGAGTTCGAGGCCAGCCTGGTCTACAGAGTGAGTTCCAGGACAGCCAGGGCTACACAGAGAACCCCTGACTCAAACAACAAACAAACAAAAAAAGACAAGATACCAGAACAATTAAAGTGAAACCTTCGCATTACTGGGATCATTGATGCTGGTTAGCTGGAGCTAAGAAATTAACAGTGATTAAGAAGAGAAGAGACCAGCATCACTAGGATGAAATCTCCTGGAAGTATTTCCTGAGAGCACAGAGAAGCTGTGATCCAGAGGCAGCCATGGTTGTACCACATGTTAGCAATCAGACTTGGTAATGTATAAGAGTCACCCAGGTGGTACTGGTTTTGAAACATGAACAGGTATCAACTGATGCTTGACACTGTGAAAGGCCAGGAGAGGCCATTGGTGAAGCTGCAGCCTCAGTGGCCGTTGAAGGCCCAGGTCTGAAGGAGTCATGCAGAGTAGTTGAGGCTTAGCACCTTGAAAAGAGTCTATGAGAGGCTATGTGTGAAAGTGCAGCCCAGTTGCAGCAGAAGACAGCAGTTTTTGGAGATGCCAAAACATAGGATGACCACTAAGAACAGCAGCAGCAGTGGAGTACAGGCAGCTGGAGCCTAGAAGACAAGCTGTGTGCTACAAAGGGCAGAGCTGGAGAAGTGACCCAAGCCCTTGGAGGCGCCCAGAGGATCATGAGTGGATCCCAGACATTGGACAGTTGGAGTTTGATTTTGCTTTTGATTGTGACTGTGCCCTGATAGTTTTCTCTCTTCAAATATAAGAAAGTATTTTAGTGGAGCCCACAGTTAAGAGACTTTGAATTGTAAAAAGACTTTGAATTTTAAAAGATATTGGATTTTTTTAATTTTTTGTTTGTTTTTGTTTTTCGAGACAGGGTTTCTCTGTGTAGCCCTGGCTGTCCTGGAACTCACTCTGTAGACCAGGCTGGCCTCGAACTCAGAAATCCGCCTGCCTCTGCCTCCCAAGTGCTGGGATTAAAGGCATGCGCCACCACCGCCCGGCGATATTGGATATTTTAAAGGGATTGAAATTTTAATTTGTAAAGAGTTTGGGACTTTTAAAGTTATTTAGATCTTGGTGATCAATAAGAAAGTAAGGGTTGAGGCTTAATAATAATGTGTTTGTGTGTCAAGTTGACAGGGGGTCAATTGTACTGGCTGGTTTTGTGTGCCAACTTGACATAAGCCGGAGTTATCACAGAGAAAGGAGCCTCCCTTGAGGAAATGCCTCCATGAGATCCAGCTGTAAGGCATTTTCTCAATTAGTGATCAATGAGAGAGAGCCCAGCCCATTGTGGGTGTTGCCATCCCTGGCCTGGTAGTCCTGGGTTCTATAAGAAAGCAAACTGAGCAGCAAACTGAGCAAGGCCGGGGAAGCAAGCCCGTAGGCAGCAACTCTCCATGGCCTCTGCATCAGCTTCTGCCTCCAAGTTCCTGTCCTGACTTCCTTTGGTGGTAAACAGCAATGTGGAATTGTAAGATGAATAAACTCTTTGCTTCTTGGTCATGATGTTTTGTGCAAGACTACAAACCCTAAGAAGACATGTGCCCATGTTTAAAAAAAAAAAATGCACACAGAGGGAAGCCATGCTCACTCCAGAATGCCTACTATGGCAGCATCCCACATGCTGAGTTGGGTAAGTTGGCTTCCAGTGGACTTGAGGATGCAAGAATGGTGTTTGTGTCATGCTCAACCATACAGGGAGCTGGGGAGCTGTGAGCTCACAGCAGCATTGTGAGCTCACAACTGAGCTCACAGACACACTTCAGACACAGTGACTCTCAGCTTGGACAGAGATGGCTTCCGCTGGCCATGATGTTAGTACTTCTTTCGTGATTCTCATTCCCCGAGAGACATCTGCCAGACGAAGGAAACGAGCCTCTGCCCGACTGAAGGAGGAGGCCCGAGTGAGGGCCACATCCTGCTGGAGTTGGGTGTGGGGAGAGGAAGGAAAAGAGGCAAATGAAGACGATCAGCTAGAGCCGAATGGCTTTGCAGTCATCAAAGCTGATCCTGGCCAGGTGTTCTGGTCTGCTCAGGTGCTGGGGCTCAACCTGTTGGCTCAGAGGTGGCCTGTGAGGTGGAGGCAGCGGGGTGGGGAGAAAGGCAATGACTAGAGGAATGTCTACCAGTTACTTACGAGACTTTAGCTATCCTGAAGGAATAATGGATGGGGTCTGAAGCCCCGATTTCCTCACTGGGAAAATTCTGATCTGTTCCAGTTTCCTCAGAGACAATTCAACCCAAGCCCTTGCTGTGCAGCTAAGAACTTCATGTTTAAACCGTCTCTGAGGTTAGCAGATGGCTTTCTGGGCCAGCAGGATTGCTCAGTGGAAAAGGGGGTTGGTGTGAACCCTGCAAATCTAATTTTCTTTTTGTTTTTGTTTTTGTTTTTTTCGAGACAGGGTTTCTCTGTGTAGCCTTAGCTGTCCTGGAATGCCATGGACCAGGGTTTTTCTTTCGGGGGAGCCCTCATTCTGAGGGGTGATGAGAGTTCTGGCCAGGTGTGCAAGGAATTCGGCAGTGACAGACACGACACAAGAAGTGTGTTATCTGAATGTAATTTCACAAAATAAGAATCAGGCTTTATCATCCATTGAACTGAGTATAGGGTCCCCAATGAAGGAGTTAGAGAAAGAACCAATGGAGTTGAAGGGTTTGCAGCCTCTTGGGACGAACATCAATATGGACTGACCAACGCCCTCAGAGCTCCCAGAGATTCAACCACCAACCAAGGAGTACACATGGTGGGACTGATTGTTCTAGCAGCATGTGTATAGTAGAGGATTGCAAAGTCGGTCATCAATGGGAGGAGAGGCCCTTGGCACTGTGAAGGTTCTGTGCCCAGTGTAGGGGAAGGACAGGGCAGATAAGTGGGAGAAGGTGGGGTGGCAGGCATGGGGAGGGGGGAGGCAACAGGGGTTTGTTCTTGTTGTTTTTGTTTGTTCATTAAAAATAAAAAAAATAAAAAAAAAATCAGGCTTTATATAGTATACAAAAAAACAGGGCAAATGTCAGAGATCACGTAGGCAGGTAGCAGTCACATCAAACAGCCAGGTGTAAATGATTCCTTTGGAAGTACTCTTCCCCACTGGGCTGCCTTGGCAGCCCTAAACAAACACCCAACTATCTCATTCTTTTAGGTTGTCAGAAGTATGCACCAGGCGGTCTTCTTCTAACTATCGAACCTCTCATGAATAATACATTACTTTAGCCCTGGGAGCATCTCTGGGAGCAATTGTAACAGACTCCCAATTTGCCAGGGTTGCTAACCAACTTTTCTCTAATATGTGAAATAGTTTGCCATTTGTTGACAGTAAACGTTAATGCCTGGTCTTTTTCCCTCTCTGGAGACAAGCTGTCTGAATGGGTGACATCCTTGAGAAATCCAGGCCGAGAATCAGCTCAGCACTGACTGGGATTAGTTGGAACATTGTGGGGGCCAGGAAACATTGTTCAATTTAGTTTGGCTATAACGAAATATTTCTTAGGGCACCTTTTTGCCTGAATAAAGAAAGTATGCAGATCTCTCCACAGACTTTACAGAGGTCAATCTGGAACACGTCTGAGTTAGGAGATGCCCATCACTGACTGAAATACCCAGGAGGCTCAAACTCCCTTTGAAGTCGTAACGCCTTTTGTCCATGATCAGGCTTTTAACCTGATACTGTAGACCTTACTGGGGTAGTGAGCTTGGCACTGGAACTCACTCTGTAGACCAGGCTGGCCTCAAACTCAGAAATCCACCTGCCTCTGCCTCCCAAGTGCTGGGATTAAAGGTGTGCACCATCACTGCCCAGCTGCAAATCTAATTTTCATTCCCTAGACAGAATTGTGCTTGGCTAGCTACTGTCACCCTGCTCTTATCTATTAGATTTAACCTCCAGGATGCTGCAAACCAAAGGGCAGCCATTGTTCTCTGCTTTATCCAGTTGTTTCTGAATTGACAAACACAGCCAGTGCATGGGTCTGGGAGGAGGGAAGGCAGGAAAGCAAGAGGAGAGGGGAGAATGGTTATGTTGACCATGAGTCAGGGGCAGTTAGCTCTCTGCCCCCCTGGACTTGGCACTTGCACCTGCTATGGCTGCCACAGGTCAGAGCTCCAGAGGGAACTAAGTCCTTGGGTGTTCAGGAAGGAGACCCTGCAGCCCCTGCTTTGAGCTCTGTCCCTTCAGAATGCTGCTAGGTGGCCTGAGGCCCGGGCAGGCCTTGTCTGTACCCCAGTAGCTCCCAGCATGTGCGACTGTCCTGTGCCTGCTGCTGTGCTACCCTACTCGCCCCATCACCTCATGTTCGTGGCAGTGAGGCGCCTCTCTCCCGCGTGGTCCTCTGACCCTCTGCTCTGTTCTGTGACAGGTGCCCCATCACCTCATGTCCGTGGGTGTATGGGCTGCGCCGCCAGACAGGCTTAAGAACTGGTGTGGTGGGCATGCTCACACCCTGGGAATCTCAGAGGTCTGAGCCGGTAGGAGTGGAGAAGCCCCCTCACAGCCTCTCATGCCTCTCTGGAACATGTAACCACACCACTGAGAGGACCATGGACAGTCAGTCATATAATGCAGCATATGGACTCCTTCCCCATGCATGATAGAGCATCACCAACTTCCCAAACTCAGCCAGTAGGAAACCTTTATCCCCCCCCAATCCCATCCCACTCCCCAAGGTTCTTACAGTCCCTGTCCACATGGAGTAGAGTGCACAAGTTATTTCACCAAGGATTGTCTGAACGTGGCTGTCTTGACTGAGCTGTAACACTTGGAGAAGAGTTCTCTCTCTCAAAGCGTTTATCATTGGGTCTTGGAACTGCCTGGCTAACCAGGCTTCCACTGCCTACAGAGGCTCACATCAGAGTGGCAGCAGCTCATACCACCAGCACAGGCCACCCAGGAATAACCCCTTTATTCCTCTGTTAAGAGCTGGAACACTCCCAGCATTCCTAGCTGGACCAGAATCCTGTGGAACCTGTTTATCCCAAACTGTGCTTTGCCCTCCTTGGTCTGGCTTTCAGACAAGTCTGACACTCCAGAGGGAAGTGGGTAGACTGTGGCCCACACATGTCCGTGGCAGTAAGGAGCCCCTCTCACACACAGTCTTCTAATCCGCCGCCCCTGCTCTGTTCTGTGACAGGTGCCTGCAGACAGCATTGCTCCTGCACCGCAAACCACGGATGACACTATGTTTCTTGGTGTTGTTCCCTGCCCGGATGCTGATCTCATTAGTGGGGCATCACTTCAGGTTTGTGCTTCTCCCTTTTGCCTGTCACCCTCCTGTCTGCTTCCCAAAGGACTCCCAAAATTCTTTGAACTCTCCACTCTCTTCAGATAGCTTGGCCCAGGTGCTGCTCCTGGAGCCTGGCGCGGGGAGGCCAAGATGGGGAACGCTTGGGAAAATGGGTGTTGAAATGAATCTGACCCACTGTGTCCCTATGTGACAGTAAGCAGACACTGAATAATGTTACCTTATTTCTTTCTACCCACACAGAGCCATGATGCTGGCAATTGCTCTAACCTCATGGAGGAGACCAGGTGAGTGTTCCCTACTGAGGGAGTCAGGGCAGGCCTCTGCCCATGAGCCCCGTTCCCATCAAACTACCTGCACTCCTGATCATATGTCTCCTCCCTTAGGACTTTCTCATTGACTGAGAGTCTTCGACAACTTTCTCAACAGCTCAATGGCCTTGTGTCTGAGGTACCACAGGATTGGGATCCAGAAAGAAAGTAGAGAGGAAAGGAAAGTATATTAGAAAATGAGGCAGGAATCTCAAGAGACTAATTCATGAGGGGCTCTTGTCATACTTGGAGAAGACTTGGATTTGGACCACAATGGGCAACGTGATTTTATCCTGGCATGGTTTGAGGTGACAGCTGTTGAGCAGCGGGGTTGAGCCATGTGGGATAAGAGCCATGAGGAATGGCACAAAGAGGGTGTGAGTGAGCAGGAAAGCAGATTCTGTTAGTTGAGGAAGAAGTAGGAGGCTGCAGGGATTAGACATTGAGGGTCGCAGAGCATCTCCATGTGAGGTATTGTCTCTCCTAGGCTACATCCTACATCAACGGGGAGGGCCTCACATCTTCCAACATGAAGACCATGGACTACATGAGACCCTGTCTCAAAAATGCCATGCGGTAGGGGGCGCTTGGAATGTAGTTCAGCAGGCATAGGGCTCTGGGTTCAATTCCCAGAACCAAAATAGAAAGCAAGATGTCATGGGATCACAAGAGTATATCTGAGCAATACTTAACCAATATGAGACACTTGGGGACATCCAGGTGAGAAACACTGACATCTATACAACAGAAAGACAGACAGACAGCAGTGCTATGGACAGTCCCGACTGGAGACAGTATATATAGAGGCCAGAGACAGGAATTCCATTTAGTTGAGAAGCAAGCAGGAATAGTGACAGGCAAGCTGGTCCATTCAGATCCTTGGTGTGAAACAAGAGCCTCACCTTCCTGCGTCTTAACCAGGCAAAAGTGCATGGATCACAGGTACCAAGGGCACTGGGAAGGAAAACATCCCTAGATCCAGTTCTGTGTGAGAACAGCTTTTTCATGTGCCATAGCAGGAACTAGCCTCCAGGGGGCAGTGTCCACCCAGTGATGTGCCCATCAGATGTGCTGGCATGCGCAGCCTCTCTTCTGTGGGCCCCTGAGTCCCCATCTGTGCAGGCCACAAACTGGATCTTTCAGCTCTCTTCCCAGGAGTCTCAAGGGAGCAGTAAGGGGCCACCTGGTTGGAAGATCGGAGCTGACAGAGAAGGCATGTACACTATACACTGCCTTGTTATATCGGCTGTAAACCCTACTTGAAAACATTTGAGAGCCAGGTATGATGGCTCACACCTGTAATCCCAACTCCAGAGGCTGAGAAAAAGAACCAGAGTTCAGGGCCAGTCCTGCCCTCCCTACATAGCCAGGCCCTGTCCAAAAATACAAATAAATTATCCCAGTGATTACCAAAAAAGCTGATGTGGGCAGATCGCTTCCATAGATCAAGACCAGCCTGGGTAAGCGTGTACAGATCCTATCTCCAGATTTAATAGCTGGGCTGGAGTTCAGCACAAAGCCTGTATTCTGAGCATCCCTCTATGGGACTGGAAAGGGGACTCGGAGCTTAAGAACATATGGCTCAGCTCTAGAGCCCCTACCCACCAGCTGGTAGTGGACAGCTCCAGCTCTGGAGACTTCTCGCCGCCTTCTGCCCTCTGCAGGCCCTGCACTCATGTATACAAATTCAGATTTTTTTATTAAAATTTTCTGCTGGGTGGTGGTGGCCCACGCCTTTAATCCAAGCACTTGGGAGGCAGAGGCAGGCGGATTTCTGAGTTCGAGGACAGCCTGGTCTACAGAGTGACAACAGCCAGGGCTACACAGAGAAATCCTGTCTTGAAAAACCAAAAAAAAAAAAAAAATTCTTTAAAAACTAAAATTTTATGTCTCATCCCGAACCTGTGACGCTCAAGACAAAAGTGCAATATAATTTCCAGTCATCCCAGACAGCCAGAGGGTTGGTAATTTCTCAGTGCCATGTGGTGGCGCCATCAAATTGCACCCTCTCCAGCCTTTCTCAAGAGATGAGTTTACACTCCAGTGACTGCGTGACAGAGGCCAGGCAAAGCACCCAGTGTCCTAGCGAGGCTGAAGAGGAGCCTCCAAGCCTGGTCCCTGGAGGCACTGTGAGGAAAGGTCTTCCAGGTAGGCAGAAGCAGAGGAGGGTGACAGTCACACATCCAAACCAGTTGCACGCTGAAGGTTTCGGGAGACGAGGGTTGAGAACCGCAATAACCAACATTTACAAGTCTGTGGCTCAGCCTGGCCTGTGCGCCTCACCTGAGGCGTCTCATTGACCCCAGCGATGAAGCAGAGCAGTCCTCTCCCAGACTGAGCCCGATGAGGTACAGAGAGTGAGGCACATCACATCTTATACATAGCGGTCTGACTCCAAAGCTGCCTCCCCAACAGAGGCTAGCCTTTTTTTTTTTTTTAAGATTTATTTTATGTGTATGAGTACACTGTAGCTGTACAGCCATGAGCCATCATGTGTGTGGCTGCTAGGAATTGAACTCAGGACCTTCTGCGGGCCCCACTCACTCTGGCCCAATTCACTATAGCTGTCTTCAGACACACCAGAAAAGGGAGTCCGATCTCATTACAGGTGGTTGTGAGCCACCATGTGGTTGCTGGGATCTGAACTCAGGACCTTGGGAAGAGCAGTCAGTGCTCTTACCCGCTGTGGCCATCTCGCCAGCCCCGAGGCTAGCCTTTTAAATGGTGTGGTGTGCTGCACATTTTTAATTCCAGCACTTGGGAGGCAGAGAGAGGGAGATTTTTGTGAGTTCAAGGCAAGCCTGGTCTACATAGCATATTCCACAAGAGCCAGGGCTATGTAACAAGACCCTTTATTTAGAATGAGGTGTCTGTGACAAGGTTCTCATGTAGCCCAGGATGGCCTTGAACTCATCCTTCCCGTCTCCATCTTCCAAGTGCTGAAACCATGCTCAGAGGGGGAGGGATGCATGGAGGGAGGAAGGGGCCACAATTTCTCTGAGCCCTTAGGTGTGAGGTCTTAGTTACGAACCTTTGCCATGCTTTGTAGAAGTTTTCTGGGGGCTGGAGGATGGCTCGGCAGTTAGGAGTACTGGTGGCTCTGGCTACTCTTACAAGGACTGAGTTTGATCCCCAGCACATACACGACAGCTCACGACTGCGTATAACCCCAGCTCCAGGATGTCAACTTTCAGTGTCTATACACACTCCCATACAGGCAAACCTATGCACACCCCACAAGATTTATTTTGATGAGTGAGTGTGGGTACGTGTGTGGGGATATGGGGGGTGTGGGGGTGTGAATGTGTGCCACGTGTATGCAGGGATATGTGGAGGCCAGAGGGGACATCAATGTCTTCATAATGGTTTTTCCATCTTATTTTTTGAGTCAAGGTCTAAGATGCTGGTCAGAGCCCTGGTGAGCCAGCCACCTGTCACTACCCTTCAGCACCTGGCATCACGCAGATGCATGCTGTCACACCTGGTTTTTACATATGACAGGTGCATGTTGCCCCCCCATCGGCGTACAGGGACTGTGGGGTCTGAACTCGGTTCCTCAAGCTTGTAAAGCAAGCACTTTACCTACAGGGTCACCTCCCCAGCTCCAGGGCTTTACATATGCTGAGCAAACTAACTGCTAAGGCACTCTCCCGGGTTCCTTTTTAATTTTGTTTTTGTTTTTGGTTGGTTGGTTGGTTGGTTGGTTGGTTTTTTTGTTTTGTTTTGTTTTTTTGAGACAGGGTTTCTCTACGTAGCCCTGACTGTCCTGGAACTCACTCTGTACACCAGGTTGGCCTCGAACTCAGAAATCTGCCTGCCTCTGCCTCCCAAGTGCTGGGATTAAAGGCATGCACCACCACTGCCCAGCTTTTTTTTTTTTTTTTAATTTTTACTTGGAGATAGTATCTTGCTAAGTTGCCAAAGCTAGCTTTGAACTCACCCTGTAGCCCAGGCTGTCCTTGAATGTATGATCCTCCTGCTTCAGCTTCCTCTAGGCCTATTCCACCAGGCTACCTTCTATGGGTATTCATCTGTGGTGTCTAGCTATGCCTGCTAGGCAAATGCTCTACTACTGGACTAAGTCCCCAGCCCCTCTTCATTTTTTATTTTGAGACTGGGCAAACCTTGAGTCACTCTGCCATCAAGATAGTCTTGAATTTCTGATGCTCTTGTCTCAGCCTTCTGAGTACCTGAGATTACAGACCTGTGCCACCAGGCAACTTCCCTAGGTGTGCATGGCATCTTCCGGTGCCTCTGCTGCATGTTCCCCAGTACCTGGCAAAATGGCTACCAAGAACCGGTAATAAAGTCAGGACGAATCCTCTGGCAAACACACCCACCTCCACCCTGCCAGATCCCGAGAGCCAGCACCATCTCAGCTCTCTGCCACTAAGGAGAGACCTGATCTCCCTGCTCCCACGCCACCTCACAGGCCCTGGTGTTCCTTGGCGGCCGTCCTTACCCTGGAGCTGACTTGGTCCACCACCACCCTACTCTGGCACTAGTGAACCTGTCCAGCTGGTTTGCGGGGAGGAGATGTGCTGTTGTCTCGGGGCAATTCTGACTTCTGATTTACCAGAACTTAAAGTACATGGAGGGGATCAGAAGTGGGACCGTGTAGGAAAAACGACTACAACCTGCTCTGCAGACCCCACGGGTCTGAGAGGCTCCAGATCAGCGCCACTGGTCTGACTAACCACACCGTGACCACCCGCCTGAGACACTTGTCTCTTAGCCTCCACCACCTCTCAGCAGCCTCAGCCACCATCTCTGCCAGACCAGACCTCAGCCATTACTGTCTGCCCTCCTGTCATCACCCAGCCCAGGCGAGAAGGCCTGAACTTCCTGCTGAAACGACTGAAGGGGTGGGGCTGGGGGCTGTCAGTCAGGCTGAGCAGAGGCTACAGGGAAAGGGCCGTGACTGGTGGGGGGAGGGGTTGTCAGTCAGGATAAGCAGAGGAAGCAGGGGCTGGGGGAGTGGGATGCTGTCATGGTGGGTATGGATTTGTTTGCGTTTGTCTTTTGAGAAGGTCTCCACGTGTGACCCAGACTTGGACTCAGATTCCTGAGTCCTGGAATTACTGCTATGGGCCATGATTCCTGAAATGATGGTTAATCTCAGTAACTTGGCTAGATTTAGGATCATTGTGGAAACAAGTCTGTGGCCAAGGGAGAAACAGAATGCCTACCATAAATGTGGGCAGTACCATTCCATTTGCTGGGGTGGGGGGTGGGGATCCAGGACAGGAGAAAGATGAGCACAAGCGTTCATCCGTGTGCTTAGTGTGACCAGCTACCTCCCAGGCTCACTACCCTCCTCCCATGCCATGGCAACCTGCACCCTCAAGTTGTGAACAAAAATAAGTTTGTTTGAGACAAGGTCTCACTGTGGATGGCCTCAAACTCACAGAGCTCAGCTTACTTCGGCTCTAGAGTGCTGGGTGGGGCTGAAGGTGTTTGCCATCTTGGCTGCCTCTGGGTGAGGTTGACAATGTGTGTCAAGGTGGCTGCCTCTTAAGTTGCTTTCCTCTCAGGCATTTTGTCGAGATGATAAAAACTAACATAGCTTTTTGCTTGTCTGCCTGTGGCTAAAGACCCGGCTCAGCGCGGCATAGAGGCACAGAGATCGCACTGAAAGCTCCATCTCACCAGACCTGATTTCTTCATCTATAAAAGATGCCTGTGGTGGCTATGTCTGCTGCCTTAATGACTGCACAGACGTTAGTGAATGTCAGCTCAGGGTTAAGATGGCCACACTGGCCGGGCGGTGGTGGCACACGTCTTTAATCCCAGCACTTGGGAGGCAGAGGCAGGCGGATTTCTGAGTTCGAGGCTAGCCTGGTCTACAGAATGAGTTCCAGGACAGCCAGGACTACTCAGAGAAACCCTGTCTCGAAAAACCAAAAAAAAAAAAAAAAAAAAAAGATGGCCACACTGCGTGTTCTGAGCACATTTTAGGCCCTGGGGCCATGACTGTGCAATCTTAACGAGCCAGCTGCCCACAGGTACAGAGAAGGAAGACCAACTAGGCTGAGGAGGCATGAGGCTACAGTGTGCAGTGGCCAAGTAGATCCATTTATCCCTTCACGCATTTATTTGTCCTTTCATTCACCAAGGTTTCTAAATTTTTAATATTGTGTGTGTGTGTGTGTGTGTGTGTGTGTGAGATGTGCCCCCACAGAGACCAGAGGTATCAGTCTCCCTGGAGCTGGTGTTACAGTTCAGGGCTCTCTTATGTGGGTGCTGAGAACTGAACTTGGGTCTTCCACAAGAGCATGAGTGCCCTGAACCTCTGAGCCATTTCTCCCTCACCAAATTCTGATCCACAGAGGGAGGAGCAGCTCTCAGGGGAAAGGTACGTGGGCTTACACAGTTACGTCCCAGGTGACGGAAAAGGACATTAAACCAGGCCAGTGCGCACACTGCTCCAGCACTTGGACAGGAAGACCGAGAGTTTGAGGCTAGCCTGAGTTACATGAGACTCTGTCTTGAAAAAAACAACAAAATCAAAGAATAAACATTAAAGCCCATAGTTGGGACAGAAGTCTACGTTGGGGGCAGTGTATGCCATGTCACTGGCAAACTTGGAAGTGGGTGAGTCTGTTTAATGTATTTGCTGTTTTCTTTTTGTCAAGACTTAAAAAAAAAAGCAGCCAGGCAGTGATGGCACACACCTTTAATCCCAGCACTTGGGAGGCAGAGCCAGGCTGATTTCTGAGTTCGAGGCCAGTCTGGTCTACAAAGTGAGTTCCAGGACAGTCAGGGATACACAGAGAAACCCTGTCTCAAAAAACAAAAACAAATACAAAACAAAACAAAAAGAGTGTACACACACATACATATATGCAGATGCCCTCAGAGGCCAGAAGAGGGCGCTAGATCTCCTCGAGCAGGAGTTGCAGGTGGTTGTGCACCATTCGATGTGACAAAGCCCAACTTGGGCCCTCTGGGAGAGCAGACAGAGCTCTTCACCACCAAGCCATCTCTATCCTACCTGCTTGTGTTCTTGAGGGAGGACTTTGTAACAGAACTGAAGTTTACCTTTTTATGGTTATTGTGTGAGTGTGGGAGCCACCATGTATATATGTGTGTGCGTGTGTGTGCGTGTATGTGCGTGCGTGTGCGTGCGTGTGTGTGTGTGTGTGCGTGCGTGTGTGTGCGTGCGTGTGTGTGTGCGTGCGTGCGTGTGTGTGCGTGCGTGCGTGCGTGTGTGTGTGTGTGTGTGTGTGTGTGTGTGTGT
>JADRCC010269789.1:0-12021 GCA_019843855.1 Hylomyscus alleni | reverse complement strand
ATCTTTTTTGATCACTTTAGGGTGGAAGTCGATTTTATTCGATATTAGAATGTCTACTCCCACTTTTTTCTTGGGACCATTGGCTTGGAGAATTGTTTTCCAGCCTTTTATTCTGAGGTAGTGCCTGTCTTTGTCACTGAGGCGGGTTTCCTGTATGCAACAAAATGTTGGGTCCTGTTTACATACCCAATCTGATAGTCTATATCTTTTTATTGGGGAATTGGGTCCATTGATAATAATAGATATTAAGGAAAAGTAATTGTTGCTTCCTGTTATTTTTTGTTAGAGCTGGAATTCCATTCATGTGCCTATCTTCTTTTAGTTTTGTTAGAAGATTACATTTTTGCTTTTTCAGGGATGTAGTTCCCCTCCTTGTGTTGGAGTTTTCCATTTATTACTCTTTGAAGGGCTCGATTTGTAGAAATATATTGTGTGAATTTGGTTTTGTCATAGAATACTTTGGTTTCTCCATCTATGGTGATTGAGAGTTTTGCTGGTAAAGTAGTATGTGCTCGCATTTTTTTCTCTTAGGGTCTGTATGATATCAACCCAGGGATCTTCTGGCTTTCATAGTCTCTGGAGAGAAGTCTGGTTTAATTTTGATAGGCCTGCCATTATATGTTACTTGACCTTTTCCCTCACTGCTTTTAATATTCTTTCTTTATTTTGTGCATTTGGTGTTTTGACTATTATGTGGCAGGAGGAATTTCTTTTCTGGTTCAATCTATTTGGAGTTCTATAGGCTTCTTGTATGTTCATGGGCATCTCTTTCTTTAGGTTAGGGATGTTTTCTTCTATAGTTTTGTTGAAGATATTTACTGGCCCTTTAAGTTGGAAGTCTTCACTCTCTTCTATACCTATTATCCTTAGGTTTGGTTTTCTCTTTGTGTCCTTGATTTCCTGAATGTTTTGGGTTAGGAACTTTTTGCATTTTGCATTTTCTTTGACTGTTGTGTCAATGTTTTCTATGGTGTCTTCTGCCCCTGAGATTCTCTCTTCTATCTCTTGTATTCTGTTGGTGATGCTTGCATCTATGTTTCCTGACTTCTTTCCTAAGATTTCTAACTCCAGAGTTGTCTTTCTTTGTGAATTCTTAATTGTTTCTACTTCCATTTTAGGTCCTGGATGGTTTTGCTCAATTCCTTCACCTGTTTGTGTTTTCCTGTAATTCCTTAAGGGATTTTTGTGTTTCCTCTTTAAGGGCTTCTACTTGTTTACTTGTGATCTCCTGTAATTCTTTATGGGATTTTTTTTGTTTCCTTTTTAAGAGCTTGTTTCTCTTTACCTGTATTCTCCTGTATTTCTTTAAGGGAGTTATTCATGTCCTTCTTAAATTCCTCTAGCACCATTGTGAGATATGATTTTAGATCCAAATCTTGTTTTTCTGGTGTTTGGGATATCCAGGACTTGCTGTGGTGGGAATACTAGGTTCTGATGAAGCCAAGTAGTCTTGGTTTCTGTTGGTAGGATTCTTGCACTTGCCTTTTGCCATCTGTTGATCTTTGGTCTTAAATGTTCTTTTTGTCTCTGACTATAGCTTGTTCCTCCTGTGGGTCTGTAAGCCGGTGTCAGTACTTCTGGGAGATCAGCTCTCCTCTGGTAAATCCCGGGCACAGATGGCTGTGAATCAGTTGTCTGTCCTGAGTCCTGGGGTCAGAGCACACCCTGGGGACAGGATCTCCACTTGCAGCAAAGGTGAAAGAGGGCTGTGGGTCTATTGTCCCTCCTTGGTGTAGTCTGAGTCCTTGGGTTAAAGTACTCCCTGAAGGCAGGCTCTCTGCTTTTAGGGAAGGGGCAGAGAGGGTTGTGGATCCACTGCTGTCACTCATAGGCTGAGAGGATCCTGTCCCTGTTGCCCTGTGACTTGTGAGCAGAAGGCTAGGTTTTGAAAACTCCAAGACTATCTATATTGGTTCCTGACACAAAAGAATGGTGCAAAGGAGAATGGCTGGTTCACCCCAAGTATATTCAGATTTCCCAAAATTTACGCAGAGAAGAAAATCTCATAAGTGCAAGTGGACTCCTACAGACCTAGGGATAAAAGCAATAGTAGTATCCCTACCCCAAATGTTTGTTCTGCTTTATTTAGTAGTTTTTCTGAAAAACACTGATTATGTTAAAATGCAGATCAAATTAATAGAAAAAAATCTTAAATGTAGACACTTTTTGTACTGATTCCAGTTAGTTGATTCAAATTTAGCTAGTGTGATTGGAGTGTGTATTCATAGATTACTGAAGAAATATAATGTGGCTTGTGTAAACAATGGAATTTTATTCAACCATATAAGATAAAAAAATGTGTTTGCAAGAAAATAAGTGGACCTGGAGATTAGCACAATTAATTGGAAAAGGCTAGCTGCAAATTAAAACCACAGGCTCTCTCTAATCTTAAGGATATTGAATTATCTATAGAGCCACAAAATGTTTATTTATATATTTGATCTAAAAGGAAAAGAAAAGTGTGAGAATCAAGGACACTAGTGAGATTATTTGATTTAATGGGGAGATATGTACATAGAGTGTATGCTATATTTAAAATCAAGTGTCTTTATATAACATTATTATGTACAGTAAATATTTATAACAAAGACATTTATAAAATAAGCTATACACTTTTCAGGAAAATGTTAGGATTTGAAGAGTATATAAAATCAAGGGAAGAATAGGAAATGAATTTAAAAGGCATCTATTAAAGATGGCGAATGGAAAAGGTGGTACAAGGTTTTGAAGTTAAAAGAGCAATATTCTCCACCTGAGATCATTATTCTAAGTTAATAGAAATTTGTACATGAGTAGTCAAATCTTAGGATATGGATCCTTGCTGTAGGACACTTATTAGTCATAGTATTCGAGGTTTTCTCTATTTTCAAATTTTCAAATATTGCACTCTGTTTCTGCATCTGGAGAAAAAAGTGTCTATCAAGTAAAATGCATAGCCATACTTTCCATGATGCATACCATGCCTTTCCCATTAAGGATTGAACTCTACTCATCACCGTGAGACTACCACGGTTTAGAAGATGTCCAATACAGGGTGCATGACCTCTATTATAAAGAGTCTTCAATAAGGTCACCTTCATAATTTACAGGAAATTTCCACTGCACTAGCTTTCCACACCACCCAGTAAATTCTCATCTATTCTATTCAACTCTCCCTATACTTTTTTATACCATTCCTCACTTTTCCACCTGATCCCTCCTGCTATTAGTCCTACCTGATCCCATTCCACACAAAAATCTCTTCTATTTCTCCTTCCCAAGCATGGTTCATGCATCCCACCAAAGATGACTTTTTTCCTTAGATTTTCTGGACTTCAGGATTATAGAATTGCTATCTTTTGCTTAACAGCTATTATCCACTAATACTTGAGGACTTATCAACTTTGCTTTGGGGTATCTGGGTTGCCTCACTCAGGATGATTTTTCTATCCATTTGCCTGTAAATTTCATGATGTAATTTTTTCTAACACTTCAGTATTGTGCAAATATGTTATACTTCCTTATCCATTCTTGGGTTAAGGAATATCAAGATTGTTTCAAGTTTCTAACTATTATAAATAAAGTCAGGATATATATCAATTAGCAAATGTCTTTGTGATAAGACAGTATGTAGGTACATTTTTCGAATATATGTCCACTAGTGGTATAACTGGATATTGAAGTAGATTAACTTCCAAATTTCCAAGAAACCACCATATTGATTTCCGTAGTGGCTTCCTAAGTTTGCAGTCCCATCTTCAATGGAGGAGTGTTCCCTTTATTCTAAATTCTTGCCAACTTATACTATCACTTGTTCTTTTGGTCTCACCCAATCTGCCAAAAGTAACATGGAATCTCTAAGTTATTTTAGTTTGTATTTTGCTGATGTCAAGAGATGTTGGACATTTCTTTAGGTGTTTTCAGGTTGGTGAGTTGCTCTATTGAAAATTATCTTCATATCTATACCTCATTTTTAATTATATTATTTGGTTAGCTCATGTCTAGGTTTTTTTAGTACTGTTATATTTTGGATAGTCATCCTTCATCAGATATGGATTTGGTTAAAATATTTTGTCACTCTTTAGCCTATTATTTTCTACTGATAGTGTCCTTTGCCCTACAGAAGCTTATCAGTTTCATGAGGTCTCATTTTTTAATTATTGATATTAGTGTATAAAATGTTGCCATTCTATTTAGAAAATTGTTTCTTGGTCCAATGTGCTCAAGCCGTACCCAAATTTCTCTTCTCTCAGGTTCAGTGTATCTGATATAATGTTGAGGCATTTTATCTACTTGGACTTGTGTGAAAGATGATAAATATTGATTTATTTGCATTGTTCTATGTACAGACTTCCATTTGACCAGCACTTTTGGTTCAAGACAATTTGTCTTTTTCAGTCTTAATTTCTAGCTTCTTTATACAACCCAGTGTGTATATACATGTGGGATTTTGTTTGATTCCATGGAGTAGTGAGACTGTTTTATGACAATACTATGTGGTTTTCTTAAATAGTATTGTAGTACTGCATAAGATGAAAGATGGTGATAAATCTGGAACTTCAATATTGTTCAGTAATACTTAATATATCCTGTTTATATTCCTCATCAAATTGAAAATTGTATTTTATAGGTCCGTAGGAACTGTCTTGGAGTTTTGGTAGGAATTGTATTGAATCTGTACACTGAAGATGTCCAATACAGGGTGCATGACCTCTATTATAAAGAGTCTTCAATAAGGTCACCTTCATAATTTACAGGAAATTTCCACTGCACTAGCTTTCCACACCACCCAGTAAATTCCCATCTATTCTATTCAACTCTTCCTATACTGCATTTCATAGGATTGACATTTTTTCTACGTAAATTCTACAGATCCATGATCATGGAAGATGTTTTCATATTCTTGTATGGTTTCTTTCTTCAAAGACTTGTGCAACTTTAGAATGGGTATATATTTGTTTATTTCTTTGGAATTATAAAAATATTTAATTTCTTAACTTTTGTATTTACCCAATTTTCATTCAATAGAGAGTTGTTGAGTTTTCATGAGTTGATTGGCTTTCTGCAATCTGTTACACTGTACTGGTATGTTATCATAGATGGTTCAAGAGCAGCATATAACACAAAGAGGATACAAAGTTGTGAAACACAATTTAATTTAAAAAGAAAGAGACTTATGAAATGTTAGCAAAGAAGTTTCTTCATAAAATATAAATTCCTAGGATATTTGTTTCCATGAATACAGGCCACAAGTGGCCCCTTACACAGGCCTAAGTGGCCTTCTGAAGTTTTCATGCAATCCCCCATAGCACCTTTACTCTTGTATGTTTTATTCCTGTAAAGCTAGCACCATATGAGTGATACTGTAAAGTTTTGGTTCCAGCTTGAGATGTAGCCTGAATTGCTAAATGACAGAGGCATAAGCACCCTCATGTGACCACAATCCCAATACAGCCATCAATAGCAACACCTCTCCAGACAAACCCAGATAGGGTTTGGAAATCTCCTTTATATCTATGCTGAAATTATACTCGCTTGATTGTGTATAGGCATAGAAGAAGAAAACACAGACTCTGTGCCATGATTATTTTCATCATCTACATCCTATCTGAATGACATTATTTTGGTGACTGCTTCATCATCCTCTAGTTCACACATTTTTTCCTGATCACTCTTCCAAGATGTTGCCCAGGCCTGTTGTGTGCTTGATGTATGATGTGTGATGTGTAATATGTAATAAGTAAGGTATATGTATATGTGTGATACAGATGACCCATCTATAGATGAGCACTCACAGTCATTAATTCACAGATAAAATTTTACCAGTTTTGAATCTTTGCATTAACATTATCCATTTTACAAAGAAGCTTCTTTGACCAAATTTAAGATCAGCCCAAATTTAAACGAATACTTGGTGATTATTTTTGAGGACATTAATATTTATCAGAACATTAGTATATTACTCTCTAGGGTCTATGACTTGTACTTTGACACTTGACTAAGTTACAGAATAAGACATAAAACATTCCTTGTAGAGAAGGCTTCAGATTCATCAATAAAGTCATTTACTCCACTTACTGGTCATTACAAAATTGCCAGAGTCCATGACTTCCAGAAGAAAGTTCCAACACTACATATTATCTTTAATGTCTATTTTTCCTTAGCTGCCTTTTTAACATCATATATAGCACTGTAAAAATTATAGGCATCAGGAAGAAATTTCTGGTCAGTTTCATATTGATTTCTTAATAATGTGCCTTCTCAAATGGGTGGCAACTTCAGCAATAAGGTCCTCAATTTAAGAACAGTATCATGAATGTTGTTTCTTGTGACTGTTAAATAAATGACCAGTAACACCAAGAATAAGTACAACATACCTGGAAATGAGATTTTCATTAAACTGTACATGTCTTCTCTTTGACTGAGCAAAGACTCTTTCCCATGAAGAATTTGTAACTTCTCTATTAAGTTAAAGTTTCTCAATAGAACATAGAACACTTCTGTCTACTCTTACAAGCTTCTGTGAGCTTAAGTATTGTTGTATTCTGTGTATGGATATTCCTTCCTAGGTCCCACTGTACAATGTTGGCTACTTAGCTTTGGTTATAGAAGTTGATGGAAATCAGTAAGGACTAGTGATCAATTGTAGGACATCTAGCCTGGGAACCTTTTCCTTTTCCTTTTTTTCTTTTTTACTTCCTTGTCACAGGATAAAAATCTGTCACACCTTTCAAATCTGTGTGTTTTCCTGTGTTGTCACATCCTCAATAGACACTTGTACAGCAAGCCATAGACTGAATCTGCAAACCTGTGAGTTGAAAAACCTTTTTCAATTTTCAAGTTATTTATTTTTAATGATAATTAAAGGTTACTGCTGGACAGTGGTGCCACATGCCTTTAATCCCAGCACTTTGGAGGCAGGGGCAGGTGGATTTCTGAGTTTGAGGCCAGCCTGGTCTACAGAGTGAGTTCCAGGACAACTGGGGCTATACAGAGAAACCCTGTCTCGAAAAACCAAACCAAACCAAACCAAACCAAACCAAACCAAACCAAACCAAACCAAACCAAAAGTTACTAATGCATGTAAAAACTCATTACTTATTAATGCTACTTCTACAGATTGTGAACCTGTGAACCTGTTTTGTTCATGAAATAACATTCTTATCATGACTTACTCTGGATCCTTTTAAGGTTATATTGTTAAAATTTTTCTTTTATCCCGAGGTCTATATTATTTAATTCTGTTTTAAATTTCTTCAATTTGTTTTTCTTAAAAGATTTTGGTTCAACTTTCCACTTCCTTGTCTATGATGCTTTCTGAGTCTGTAAGGAGGAGAAATGGTGATATGCTGCCAGTTTGAGAGTCATCTTCATTTGGGTGTGGCTTTTTGGCAGATTTTCCATGATTCAGTGAATAATCCTATTTACTTGCACATATGGATAGCACAATTGATCTCTATTTTAAAGAGCAGGACATGATAGAATGAAGAAGGCAGCACAGTATATTATTTACTTGTGTAAAATTCTCCCCAAATATAAAAAAAGAATCCTTTTGTTCTAAGCCACGCCTGTCTGAGCATTCAGATGGATATTTCTAAGTTATCAATTGTGCCTAAAATTCTTCCTGCTGAGCCATCACTTTACAATATTTTCCCTAAGGTTTCAGATTCGTGTTCATCTTCTAAGATAGTTTAGAGTTTAAAAGTGTGTGAATCACAGAATATAATAGTACACATATTGGAGTTAGAAGTTTTCAATATTTATAATAATTTCAATGATGGAATTAATTCTCTGCAACAATGTACTTCAAGCCTTTTCAAATATCACTGCAGCCATAGAAACTTCTAGAAAGATCAGAGTCCTCAAAGATCAGGCTTAGACATTTTGTTTCAGTAAGAGGTACCTATAGTTTCCTTTTATAATTTCACAAGTATGAGATAAAATTACCACCAATTTCAGACCACCTTCTTATTTCTTGAATTCAAATACAAGTTTATAGACTGTGTTTCATAGTTCAATATTTTTCATATTCAGGAATATTTAGTGAATAAGAGAATACACATTACATAGTAATATTCCTTTTTTCTTGGACTTTATTGGCAGTTATTAGCTATACACAGTAATGTGTTTCATCATGAGATTTGATACATGCATACAAGAAATATTGATCATATATAATCCTGGAAGACAAGTAGTTATTCTATGGATGAAAAGGTAATAAACCAAGGCTCTAGGTTCTTGTTGAATAAAGTATTTTCAAGAAAAAAATAACAGTCAAAGATGACACATACAGGGAAATAGAGCATTATTCACTACAATGAAGCAATATACCCTGAATATAAAATGGCATAATTAAATTTATCTACCTTCAGAAATTCAACAGCCCTATTCAGAACACAGAATAAACATGTGGATCATGTTCCCATAAAGGTGTGGTTTTTCTAGGACTATCAAGGTAGATCTTCCTAAGATGCATATAGGTTTTTATATCTTAACAGTTTTGGGGCTGAACCTTTTTTTTAGATAACCAATTAGTGTCCTCTCCTCTGGGCAAGACTATTCCTTCAACTCAGCACTCCTCAGTTGCCTCTGATTTTTTTGCATAAGGCTGGGGTCCTGTGGGCTTTCCCCTGTCCATATTACCATGTCTGTTGTTGTCCCTGTCCTGAAAACATACATAGAAGAAACATTATTTGGACTAAGTAGACTGTTTTCATGTATATAAGAATGTTATTTATATTAATACATATTTTAATATACATACATAATACATAATATACATAATGTATTATGTATACATAATATACATAAAATACATAATATTTTACATATATATGTTTTGCATAAAATATATATGCATGTAAAAACAATAAAATAGATGCCAGGAAAACAATAAAATTGATGCCAGGCTCACACTATGAGTAAGCCATCTTTATGGCAGACATGAGTGTGGTCAGGATAGCCAGATTTTGTCCTGCCTCTTGCCAGCCTGCTGTGTAATGGCTTCTTCAAGCTTTCACATACCCACATATATACAAGAGGTTTGTATGAAAGAAAAGAAAGAAAAATGATGTAACTATATTTTAACCTCAAAAATTAAAGAAATAAGAATATTCCAGTGTTATACACTGCACAGGAACTGAGTACCAACAAAGGTTAACTGAAAAGAAAACAGTGATCTAGAACATTAAGACTAGAAACCCACTCAATTGAAGATATATATGAATGCAAAAAAGAGAAATAAAAAATGATATAATAAGAAAGCTAACTTTTCAAGTAGAGATAAAATGAAATGATCATGGAATATGCAACAAATGTTGTTTCACCAGATTAGCAATATGGCTTCATGTGCATAGCGCAGTACAAGTGAAAATGCACTATAAGAGGCTTGGGGAAGGAGCTGATTCATCACTTACTAACAATTCTGCTCCAGTAAGCTTGAGTACTTGAGTTCATATCTTCAGCACCCAGGTGAAACCTGGGTGTGGTTAAATATACACTTGTAACTTCAGTACTCGGAGGGATGGAATCAGAAGGAGCATGGAGGCTTCCTGTTTGGCAGAAGTTTTCCAGGTTCAGAGAAAGATCCTGTGTCAAGACAATGAGATGCAGAATGAGAGAGCAGAATACCCAATGTTAAATTCTAGCCACCTCATGAATATGCTCATGGGCACATATATGAACAAATAATACCACTAATACACAATATAATAATAATGATAATAATAATAATTTAAAACTATATAATAATACAAAATGTATCTTTAATAAAATAAAAATTATATACTGAAGCTCAAATAAAATATGATTGATAAAGCCAAACAAGTGCATTCAAAATCACAATTAATGCAAGTAAATCCCTTGGCTACCCTGTAGACTTTTGAATTACAAAAATTGTGACGTCTGTATCTGTATAGCACAGTAGATCTGACCCTGAATATGTACACTATGAGTGAACCATCTTTATGGCAGACGTGAGTGGGGTCAGGATAGCCAGATTTTGTCCTGCCTCTTGCCAGCCTGCTGTGTAATGGCTTCTTCAAGCCTTCACATACCCACATATATACATGTATTTCTACAATCATGGGAATAAACATTTGTATAGAAACACACACACACACACACAAAACCATCAAAGAATCAGTCAATCAGTCTTATAAAATTATGGTCATAGCAGCAGTGACACACACCAGCACTCAGGAGGCAGTGGGAGGTATATCAGTCACTTTGAGTTTTAGGCCAACACGTTCTACAGAGTAAGTCTCAGGACATCCATCACTGTACAGAGACACAGAAACACTGTATATAAAAACAAAACAAACAAATAAAGCCAACAACATACAACAATAACAACAGCAAAACAACAATGGAGACAAATGCAGTCTTCAAGGCTATATACTCTCATATTTGTTGATAAAACTTATTTTTGTATGAAATATACATGAATGGCATGACACACATCAGTATGGTAGAAGTGAATATTTCAACTCATTTTCTAGAAGGGATTCAAGTTGTTGAGAGATGACATTAAATACAAATTTAACCTTGAATAAATTTAGGCTATGGTTTCAGACTGAATAAGTCTATAATTTCTGGAACCACCTCTATCATGTCACTTTTTGTTCTCTTTTCTTTAGCTTACATTTGGGTCTTTAAACCCAATATTTATGACTCTGTGATGTTTCCATCATTTTATCAGATACCTACCAAGGACACTTCTCTGGTCTTAAGCACAGTTTCATTTTTGTGCATTTTGGATGGAGTTATTCATCTCAGATGATAAGTGTATTCACTTTGTCTCAGACTTGATACCAGAGATGGAAAAAACCAGAATCTGTTTAGCTTTTGTTGAAATTATCTCATTTTATTCAGGAAAGGCAATAGTATTTACCACAGCCTAATTTAGACAAATCCAGGAAAAGATATAATTTATTGTGACACTGACTCTTTTTTCAAGTGTGTTCTTTAGAAGAACATCTACTTCAATGGAGACTCTGGGTCATCACTTCACAATACGAAGTCATTACTAATAGGAAGAATTTCATTATTGACTCATTCCATGGGATTCTCAACATCATGGTGCAATTTCTGCTTTTAAACATTTTGTAAAAAGAGTAATCCTTACAAAATACCAAGAAGACATTTTTCCTTGCAAGATTTATTTTCATTGCTTTGTATCTAAGACTTCATATAAATCACTAAAAATTATCCATAAACAGGTTCCTTTAAATGGTTGCTCTGGTACTTTTGTCACAGAGCTGTGAGTGGTGGCAGCTATTGTGTATACAATCTTGTATTTTCTATGGCCCAAGATAGTTATTCAAGAAGAAGAAGACATACAATCAAGCAATTAAATCCAATAAAGTCCTCCTGGAAGTTAATACCTTTTTATATGAATGGTTTACAGTGTCACCAAGATAGCTTAACTAATATACTGGTTGTTCCATTTTAGCATGGAGGTAAGAAAATGTGAACTTTAAT
The DNA here is from genome assembly GCA_019843855.1 of Hylomyscus alleni. Taxonomy (NCBI): domain Eukaryota; kingdom Metazoa; phylum Chordata; class Mammalia; order Rodentia; family Muridae; genus Hylomyscus; species Hylomyscus alleni. The sequence goes on along the minus strand of JADRCC010269789.1, from coordinate 561 downwards.
AATTTAGATTTTTCTTTTATCAATTATCATGCCCATTAAAACTTATATATCTCTTTTAGATGCATATCATAATGAAGAATATCTAACTAACAAGTGGCAGTAGAGCAAATGAGTTAAATTGATGAGTGAAACCTCACACTATGCTTACCAAATTTAATAAATACCAAAATCTGTGGGAGAACCTCTACTTCTCTATAAATTAAAAGATAACTGTAAGAGATATTTACACCATCACTTTAAACATTCCAGTATTTTCTTCATAAGTTTATCATAGCCAAGAATTATCAAATTATCATGTTATTCATCAACACACATAATTTAAAAAAAATACAATGTAAATTTATTTTCTTATCCATTAACTGGATGGGAGTAATAAAATTACATTTAATATGACCCAAAACTTTCATAAATTTCAACTATTTTAGGAATTATTAATATATATGAATAATGCATCTAATATTCTATTTATAATTTTTATGTCTCTCTCTATATGCAAGTACACATACATATGTATACACACACACACACACACACACACATATATATATATATATATATATA
>JADRCC010269357.1:0-13090 GCA_019843855.1 Hylomyscus alleni | reverse complement strand
CCAGCTGATGATATGCATCGGGCCAGTAGCCCACCATATGGGGCTCTGGAAGAGGAGGTGGAGCCAGAACCCTCTGCTTTCTCCTTCCTCTCTCTGCGCCGTGAGCTGAGTCGGTCAGGGGACTTAGGTCCCCCTGAGTCCCCTTCAAGCCCTGGGCAGGCCAGCCCCCGACACAGACAAGCAGAAGGATCAGCATCGTCGGCCTATGGGCCTGCTGTTGAGCCTCTGAGCTACCAGGCACACAGCTGCTTGAGCCCTGGCAACCTACCTACCCTTTGCTGTGACACTTGCCGCCAGCTCCATGCTACTCACTGCACTGCCCTATCCGCCTGCCGCCCGACTCATTCACTGCGCATACTTCTTGGTGACAACCAGAGACGCCTGTGGCTGCAACGAGCACAGGTGGATACCCTGCTCTATGACAGTCCTGGAGCCCATCCTTAGGCCCAGATGGCCCCAAGAGTTTTGGGGACATTTCCATGGTGCTTCTTTTGAAAAAGGGCCCAGGTCACTGGCTGGCCCTATTCCCCAGGGGAGTCCAGGACCTGCAGTTGAAAGAGGGTAGAGCGTTCATGGAATGCTCTCGCCTGGTGCCCTCTCAAGCCTCCTCACTGACATGCCCGGCTCAGCCCTAGTGTAGCAGGCCAAACTCAATCAACAAGACCCTTCCCTTATGTCCCTATCCTCATGCCCAGATGCGCTGGGTAGAGAAGTCCAGGTTATCTGTGTTACAGTACCCAAACTCAGAAAGACCCCACCCTATGACCTGCCTGAAGCTCCCTACCTGACTCTGTAGACTATGAATGAGGATATGTCCCTCTCTCCACGTGCTGGCAGACCCTCACCCAGGAGCTTGCTTACAAGCTTGCAGGTGACACAGTAAAATCCCCGAGTTAGATTTGGGTCATGTGGGAGAGTCTGAAAGAGCAGAGCTTACTTAGCTGTGAGGACCCCGGTTCACCTCTGCTGTTAGTAAGAAGGCAGAGAACTACAAAAGCAGTAGGAGGCACACTCCCAGGCAGTGGGAAGAGCAGTCACCCTCTACCCAGCAGGAATGATTCTCAGCAATCAGCTGCCTACTAGCCAAAGAGGAGGTGAGCATGCACAAGCCACTGCCAAAATGCAGCTCACCACCCCACGTAGCTCATTCTGGGCACACAGCTAACCAGGAAGATGCGCTACCCTCATCTCCCGCGGGGGGGGGGGCAGCCCAGGACCCCTCATTAGGGTCCCTAAACTGCTAATCCTCAGGGTAGGGATAGTGAAGGGCTGGGTTTTCATCAACCACTCAGAGGCCCAGGCACAGAGATCATCTCGCTCTGCAACACTTCCTCTATTGGCACCTCCTCAGCTGAGCCTGTTCAAGCTCCTTATACAAGCCCTCAAAGGACACTGTCCCCCTCAGCCACGCCTGTTCTTGTTTTTCATGCAGGACCTCAAAGGACACTGTCCATGTTGCATGGATCGAAACCCCACAGTACATTAAAGGATTGCCAAACTGTCTACTGGAAAGGCTTTTTATCTCTCCACCCCTGGAAAGAGAGTCTACCAGTTCTCTCCCTGGGCACCAGTGCCAGCCACATCCACCAAGGGCTTTCATTCCGACAGTCTTAAAAGTATCCCACTCCAGCTCACCCTGCTCCCTCCTTCCCACCTGAAGCCCCTTCAGCCCTGCCCAGGGTCACTATAGCCCATCTGTCCTGGGCAGCTCCTAGTCACCACGCAAGAACAGTCATGATCTCCTGGACCTGCTCGTTCTAGGCTAGTGCCCAGCTCCAGTTCCAACACACACTGCCTGGGACCGTTAGGCCTCTGAGCACTAACTCTGTCCTCCCAGAAGCAGGGCTTCACTGACAGACAAGACAGGCCACCAGATGGTGCTACAACAGTCCAGTCTATCCTGGGTATCCCACTCAGCAACATCCCTGTCCATAGTCCTCTCTGCATCTGGACACAGAGGAAATATCAGGGAGGAGCCAACCGAAGAGAACGGCCAACTGGAGGAGTCAACGGCCTGTTAGCCTGGAGGGGCCTCCCAGTCATTGGCTGATGATCCATGAGGTTGTGGAGGAGTGGGCTGGACCCAGGCTCAGGGCCGGCATCGTTTGCTTTGCCCCTCAGTGGCAGCCGGGGCAGCACGCTTATTGCGGTGGTGGGGGAAGGTAGGCATGAGCTCCGGTTCACAGGCTGCAGGAGAAGGGCAGCTTCAGGGCTGGCCTGGTAAAGGGGCTCTGGGTGGGGCGTGCTCCAGGTCTAGATAGGACTCCTCACTTAAGCTGGCCCTCACCCAGCTGCTCCCTTCCTTCTGCCCTGTGGAGCCTGCCCAGGGAACCCACCCAATGTGGACAAACAGGGCTTCTTGTCAGGCCCCCAAGACAACCTAAGGAGATCGGGAGAACTTACGCAGGGGCTTCTCCTTGAAGTAGGAACTCTCCAGGCAGTCTCCTGCTGTTGCCCTGGAGAATGACAGTGACCTTTGGCCAATTCAGTTTCCAACAAATGGGACTGAGATCTAGACACTGACAGGCAGCTCAGAATGGTTCTAAGACCTGAGGCCACTCAAACTGGACACCTGGCACTTATGGGTGTCTGTGTATGTCTGGGAAGTGGGCACCTACGGTCTTGTGTTGTGAGAAACCATCTTTAAAAGGTTTGTTGAATTGAGATGGCTCAGTGCTAGATTACTTGCCTAGCATGTGCAAGGAAGGCCTTAGCTTCCATTCCCAACACCACAAAAAGTGAATTAAGGATTTGGGTTTAAGGTGTCCTTCCATCTCTGCAGAAGCCAGGGCCCACAGAGCTGCCTATAGATGAGGGCTGTACCTTTTCTTAGGGTCATACATGAAGAGGAAATTGAGCAGACGAAGTCCGGCCTCCGAGAGCCACGGGAACTTGTGCTTGAGGTTGTTGTAGGGCTGTTTCCTCAAGCTGTACTGGCCAGCCAGTGGCAGCCTGGAGAAACCCTGTAAGAGGCAGGGGCTGGAACGACAGCCACCAGGCATGGATGGGGACTGAGGGTTATCTGTAATACCCACCGGCCAGATATTCTCACTCGGTGTCCCCAACAGCTGTACAATCAAGTCGATCTGGTGGATCTCCGAAGTGCCAGGGAGAAGGGGCTTATGGGCCAGCAGCTCCGCCAGGATGCAGCCAACAGCCCTGTAGAAGCAGCCGATCTCTGCTGAGCACTGTTATCAACATACCCATGAAAGTAGGCAGGTGGCCATAATGCTCTCCCCCCAGGTCTGCAGTGCCTTCTGAGACCCTGAGGCCTGAGCCAGTGAGCACCACAGCCATGTTCTCGTGCTCCCCATGGATGCTGCGGTCAGGCTCACCGCCACCACACCAATCCTGTTCCCCCTGATCAGGGCTGACCTCCAGGGCCAGATGACTTGAGGCCCTAGGAGCAGAAACCACTCCTACCACATGTCAATGCTGGTAGTCTGAGTAGTAGTTCCAAGCAGCAGCTCTGGGGCTCGGTACCTGCAGACAAAGGCCCCATTTTACCTCTGGCCAGCTCTTCTCCTTCAGCCTGAGCTCCCTCAGAGTCCCCAGTGGCCCTTGGACAATCCCCTAAGCCTGAGAGAGCCACCATATCTATCTCATAAGAATCAATTGATCTAAGCACAGATACGCCATCATCAGCTTGCCTCCAGATGGTGATCAGAGAACATGCAGCTGAGGCCACATAAGGATCCTGATGAAGATGTGAGGGATATCAATGTCCTGCCCTTAGCCACAGCCTCATTCAGAGGGCTGGGCGGCAGCGGTGCACACCTTTAACTCCAGCACTCGGGAGGCAGAGGCAAGCAGATCTCTAGGAGTTCAAGGCCAGCCTGGTCTATAGAGTGAGTTCATAGCAAGCTACACAGAAAAATTCTGTCTCAAAACCCCTATACCATCCCTCTCCAACCTTATTCCCCCACAAAAAAAAACCCAAAACCCAAAAACCAAAAAACTTGCAGAAAGCTACCTTCCCTTCCAGAGCCAGAGCCAGGCTGTTTATGGCTATTTCAGTGTATGATGGCATTTCTTTCTTTGGTTGTTTTGTTTTTTTTTTTTCAAGACGGGGTTTCTCATGTAGCCCTGGCTATCCTGGTCTCAACTCAGAGATCTGCCTACCTCTGCCTCCCACGTGCTGGGATTAAAGGCACCACCGCTGTCCAGCATAGGATGGCATTTCATCTGAACAAAGCAGAGTTCTTGACGCCCTTGAGCCTAGCTCTGTTCTGAACAGCTGGCCTAGACCCAGGCATCAGCAGTGTGTGCACCCCATAAAGCTTCTAGGTTCTCAAGCCCTTCTGAAGCATCTGCCTCAACGTAAAGGGTGCTGTGGAAGACACACAAATCCCTGTAGGCCACCATGCCTCTAAGGAACTCACCAGAGGGTAACAACCTTGGGAGTCATTGGCTTTACTGGAACACCATAGGCCCGAGCCAGGCCAAAATCGGCTGCAGCAGAGGGGGAGAGGAGAAAATGATCACTCAGTGAGGACAAACAAGCTGGACTAAGGTGGCCTGGGACTGGGAAGACAGACAAGTCATCTCTGGTTTCCAGAGCCACACTGATATCCCCACCCCCAAAGACATGCTCAAAGAAACCCACCTCCACATATGCAGGGTCAGCACCCAGCACCCACCTGTCTTTACACAACCCTTGTCTGTCATGAGCAAGTTGGACACCTTCAGGTCCCTGAGTCAGAAAGAAAGCAATGGTTTTCTGAGACAGTGAGTTCCCAAAGGGCAAGGAGGCTGTCACCACAGCCTGACACACTTTCCTGGCATTTAACTGGGGTTTTCTAAAATCAAGAAGGTGTATAGAGGCCATGTCTCCTTTACCCAAGTTTTGCTACAGCAGCCCCAGCAGGAAGGTCAAACAAGTGAGATCCACCCCTCACAGGCATCTCTAGAGACAGCGGCTCCTGGCCTAAGGTGGGTGCTCTCTACTGAAGGCTTCCGGCTGCTGCCTTCCCACCCACCCACCTTCTATTTCCCAGAGAAGGGAGGACTGATTAGGCTTGTTTGATCTAAGAGCCTTGCCTGGGAGCGTCAGAGACTTCTACTGGAAGTTTGCTCCTCTCTTGAATATATTTGGAATGAGACATAGTGGAACACCACAGCTGTTCCTGGACCACTCCCTTTCACCCCTCAGGCACTCCCAACACACATTCCTCCCGGCTGCCCCTGCCCACCTGTGGATGATGAAGTTCCTGTGCAGGTACTGAAGGCCGCGAAGCACCTGTAGCATGATGCATTTAACCTAAGAGGTCCAGAGGCACACAAGTTGGAGAGCTTTTCTACACTGCCTGGAGGTCACCGGCAGCCCCCAGAGTGTGGCTGTCGCTATGTCCTGCAGCAACTGTACTGCAGCAGGACTGCAGTATGTATATGTATTGTATATATATATGAATGTGTATGTGGTGCACACGTTTTCATGCACAATATATGTGTGGGTATACATACATTAGTCTAAAGATAAAGAGGTTGACATCAAGTTATCTTTATCAACTGCTTTCTGTGTTGTATATGTCCTCAGCATCTTTCAACTGAACCCAGGGCTAACCAAATTTAGCTGCTCTACCTAGCCAGCAGGCCTAGAACCTGGGATTACAGTCAGGCTGCTGTACCCTCCTAACATTGACATGGGTGTTAGGATCCGAACTCCTGCCCCACACTTGCATGCACACATGCACTTTCCCCTCTGAGCCCTTTCTCCAGCCCCCCTTTTCCTTTCCAGTGTCCTGCCACATGGACTGAGAAGACCTGGGGCCAATCGCTGTGCAAGAGGCACTGGGTAACTCATTCCCGGCTGCCACATTCAACTCAGCTCTCCACCAACTAGGAGCACCTGTGAAGGGCCTCCCTCTCACACCTGGGCCTCCGAGAAGGGTGTGGGCATATTTTCCAACAGGCTGGCCAGATCTTGTTCACAGTAACCCATGACCAGGAAGATGCTAGACAGAAAAAAAAGAAAACATGTGGCATCTTCTATTTTCTCTCTAGTAGGTAAAGAGGTCTGTGCCCGCTGTGAGAAAGCTAACCCTGGGAGACAGACCCTTTTGTGTGGACAGACTCAGGAAACCACACACCTCTCCAGGTGGTTGCCCACAACCACCTCCTTCAGCTCCACAATGTTCGGATGGCGGAGACGCAAGAGCAGTGTGATTTCACGAAGGCTGCTGATGGGGATGCCTGTAACCAGAGGTGCTCAGTGAACTCCACCCAGGCCGCCACACCACACATCCTGTCCTCAGGGACAATTTCGGTGACACCAACACCACTCCAACTCTTGCACTCATTACAGATGGTAAGGTGAGTGGGCGGGGCTACTGGCAGATGTGGAGGGTGACAATGACTTCCCTAGAGGATGGGAGCAAAAGGGTTTGGAGAGAATGTAAAATTTATAACTGGCCAAGGTGAAGGAGGTCTGGAAGGGCTCAGGGAGCTTGAGCTCCAGCTGCAGTGACAGACTGGGCCAGCTCCTTAACTACAACGCACATGACCTCCGTGGAGTCAGCCCTCAGGAACCTCAAGTGACCTGTGCTTGTATGCTCTTTCCTGCTTTGATGTCCTGGGCATGCAGGGTGATCCTGCATCCTGTTCCCAGCTCACCATCTTTCTCTTTGTCCATCCGCACCTTCTTCAAGGCAACAATTTCATCTGTCTGGGTATCCCGGGCCCGATCTGAAACAGGAGCACATGTGCCATGGAGTCTACCTCAAACTGTCACAGCCCCACCTTGCCACGTGGGAGCTTAAGAGTTTACTGAAATGCTTTTTCTTCTCTGACAACATAATGTTCATAACACTCAGTCCTTTCTCCATTCTCAAGATGTGAGCTTGGGGAGTCTCATTTGAGCTGGGTTGGGAGTTCCCAGTTTTGCTCTTGAGCGGAAACCTGGCCACCAGCAACTCATGTGAGAAGCTCTCCAAGCAGTCTCTCTCCCAGCAGCTACTGCTCTGAGTTCCAATACCAATGAAGGTAGTCTGTCTGGGGGGGGAGGGGAGACATATTTTATATGATAATGGCTTACAAAGCATTTTGTTGGCTTGGGCAACTCCCAAATACTTGGCAAAAGCCTCCCAAGAGCTGCAAGGAGCTTTGGGAAGGAAGTAGTACATTTTACTGGTCCGTTATCTCCACTCCATAGCTACACATGTGGATTGCTCACATTAGCAACCTGATGCTTATGTTTAACAATCACACTAGTACAGGGTATGAGCCTTCCAGTGCCTACAGAGCTTTGTCTTGACCACTCACACACAATGCCATAGGTGCCCTCGCCAATTCGGTTCAGCTTCTCAAACTCCTTAACGCTTCGGCATCTTCCCAGCTGAAATAGAGAGGCAGCCAGTGTGGGGATCTGGAAGCTACCAGCACAAGTGAGAAGTCTCACCCATACCTGGCACTGAGAAACGTGCTTGTCATCTTGCTTACCAAACAGAAAAGGAACCACGTATTTAGAATTTTCTGATGAGCAAAGGGGACGGATACCACTGGAATCACGTTGAAGTTCTGGAGATGGCCTAAGTAGTCCCTCCTCCCCAGGGTTCCAGACATCTGCTTTTTAATGACAAATGGCCACCAGCCATGGATACAAACACCTCTGTGCAGGAGAAGCCAGCCTCCAACATGGAGTCACAACTTTTCATGTGTGAGGAAACCTATCCAGAGGTAATCACTTGTGAGATGTGAGAAGGGGCTTCCAGACCGAGGGAAGCTAGCTGATCTGTATCCTTTTGCAGTCTGGGATGAGGGTCAGGTGAGGCAATGAAACAGAACAGTTCGCCCATCTATGGGAAACAGCTGCCTCTAGAATTTTAGGGGTCAGAGAAATAGCTATTCTGGAGTCTTATTAAGGAGCCTGTAAACTAGTACATCTTCATGGTGCAGTGCCTTTATAGGTGGATTAACTAAGCATTTCTTGGATATAGAAACTCAGCAAGGTTAGGATTCTAGTACGGCAGTCCTCTGCTGGCTTCCCTTCTCTTAACTGCCCTGCCCTGGGTTTGTTACTCTCTGATACCTGATGGCCCCTGATCCACTCTTAGCTCCCTCCCTCTCCTCTTAGGTTCCCTGCTCACTCTGCAATTCCCTTCACCATGGTTTTGTGCCGGCACCTGAGTTTGGCATACCATCCCTTGTCAGGTCTGCCCAAATTTTGGCAACACTTCCTAGTCCAAACAAAATAAATGACAACTCTTCTACATACTTCTTACAGAATATACTCCTTTTCTCCAAAATCTCCACTATTTGCATCTTTGCTTATTTTTGAGTCCAGGTCTCACTTTGTAGCCCAGGCTCCCTCCCCTCCAACTTGGAGTGACCAACCTGCCTTAACCCCCTGACTGGGATTACAAGTGTGGACCACCACTCAGGACTCTGACATTTTTGACATGAGGGACCAAACACTGCACACGTGCATTTTCTCCCCCATTAAGAACAGCTTTCGCTATCTCAGCTTCCAGCGCAGTGCTCTGAGGCAACTAGTTAAGTGCGCCTTGTGCCTTGTGCTCTGAGGCTCCTGGTTAATATGCCTTGGCCTCGCAAAGCATAAAGAAGTTTAAAACATACGTGGGCTGCGGCAAAAACCTCTTTCCAACAACCGTCTGCTGGAACAGAATCGGCGTCCCTAAGGTTCACCTTCCGCATCACACGAAAGGGACAAAACCAGAATGTGGGTAACGTAAGGTGAGACTCCCCCACCCCCGGCTGCAGAAGCCACCGGGAACCTCCCGCTCTTCTCACCACCGGAGGTCGCACTCCCTCAGTCCCACCCCGCCCCCAGCCTCTGGGCTGCGGATTTCTGCACGCGCCGGGGCAAACTCTGGAACCTCAAATTTTAACGCAACACGGAGAGCCCCAGAGAGCTGCAGTCTGGCCCTGCCAAAAAGCGCCGCACGAGTGGCACCCCGTCGCACCCTGTGTTCTGGAGGCACGGTGAAGAAACCTTCCTTACGGATACACTTCAGTCGGATCTGATCCGACTCCGGGTCCACCTCCGCCATGCCCAAGCCGGTGCCGCCCAGCCGCCCTCTTCCAGCGCGCAGGCGTAACGCTCCTCGCTCCTCGGCGCAGGCACATAACGTACTTCCGGTTTGTTCTAGACTTGGCGACTGTCTCAGCCTCTCCCGGATCTGCCCAGGGCACAGAGGTTCCGTCCACTTTTCAGCGTTAGATGCATACACAATTCCACAAAGTTACTCAAAGTACCATCCGTAGGCCAACCTGCAGAAGACTCAGATTGGTTTTGATGAGCTAAAAGTGCTTCTCTTTTCTCTTCCATTTCCCATTTAAGTGAGACCAATTCCAGTGATCAGCAGTGCTTTCCACTCTTCCAGGAGACAACCACAAATGAGAGCTATGCTTTCTGATAGTGGTTGGGTACATTCCCCGAAAGCTGGATGTGTGGGGACCCAGTCCTTCCTGAGACCAACCTCGTCACATCACTAGCCAAGGACAAGACAGAAGCAAGTCTTGTACAGCCAGGGCATCGTACACGAGCAAATAGCTTGTACAGCCAGGGCATCGTACACGAGCAAATAGCGAGCTGCATTTCCTGCTATTCCTCTCCACTCCACGTTTGTCTTCCTGAGTTAGGGAGAGTTGCTTGGTTTTGAACACAACTGGGAATCTGGGAATTAATGTACTGACCACCGGAGAGAGACTCTAGCCCAAGTGCATTCAGCCCCTGTACTGTGTGATGGAACTCAGAACACCGATTGGTTCTGATCCTCTGTGGAGGATTTATGTACAATAGGAAGATGGATGTTCCTGCTTCTAAATGGTCAGACGCACATGTGGGCAGTGTACTTAGGTTAATGCTAAGCAGATTAGTTGGTGTTTAGACGTGGTGGCATATGTCTGTAATCATTAGCACTCTGGAGACTGAGGCCAGAAGGTTCTGAGTTCAAAAATAGAATGGGGTGTATAGCCTATTTCAAAACCAAAGAAGGCTTTCAGTAGTAGTGTCTCGATAATAAATCATAAATAGTAATACCATAAAATTTCTAATAGATTGTTTGCCATTTTACATTTTTTTTTAACTTTGAAATTCACTTTTCCTCTGGGCACACTGTCACACACCTGTAATTGCAGCAGTGAGGAGGTTGAGGCTACATGTTCAAGGCTGGCCTGGACTATATAGTGAGTTCCAGTCCAGACTGGATTGGATATGAGACCCTATCCCTGTCTCAAAAAACAAGCTGGGATCGCATCTGCCTAGATTGTGTAAAGTCCTAGGTTCACTCCTTAGCACTACAAATCATATTTTTTAAAATTAGTGGCTTACAGTTCCAGTAGGCTCCTCCCAGGAACCCAGCAACAGCAACCTAGCAATAGCTTACTTCATCATCTGCTGTCATGTGAGAGCCAGGCCTATAGGAGGATTGCTCACACCCCAGCCTTCTCTCTCGATCTCCTAATTCTTTCTCTCCCCTTCATTCTCTCTCTTTCTCTGTCCCCATGTGTTCCCTGCTGGCCTCTTCCTCTCTCTCTCTCTCTCTCTCTCTCTCTCTCTCTTCCTCTCCTTCTGCCTTTACCCCCTTCTCCACTTTCTTTGCCCCTTCCCTGGTCCACTCCCCTTGCCAATAAACTTTCTTTATAGTAGCCTGTGGCATCGTGTGATTGTTCAGTGGGACTCCTCATTATGGGCCTGCCCAGGGGCTCCCTCCTGTTGTATTATACCACATTATAAAACACAACAAAATTCATTTGTTATGTGTATGAATGTGTGTGTGCATGTATGTGTACATACATGCATACTATCAGGCCTGCAAATATATACTAGATATGGTAGTATATATTTTATATACTAGCTGGTATCATGCATATATTAGAAACTGTTGGCATGTGTTATAGACAGCAGATCCCCTCACCCAGTACAGGAGAAGGTTGTGTTTGTGACCCTGGTGGGCATACCATTGTCTCTGGTTAGCCAACAGAGGCCAACCAATCTGACAATTTTGTCTCATGGCCAACATATATGGCATTCCTAGTGGTCCTTTGCTATAAAGATCCTTCATCCATAGGTCCAAAAAAACAAGACAGTATTCATAGGCTACTGTCAAAGTCCCAAGTACCCCATGCCCTCCTCAGCTCCAGGACACATTACATTCTTTTGCATCAGTAACAAGTCTCATAACAAGCTAGGATGCCACCAGTCCCTGGGTCTTCTCTGCTCTTGAACACTTAGGTTTCACAGTGGACTTTTCCCAGATTGGGGGCAGGGCATTTACTGACCTCCAACTGCTGCTTCCACCTTCAGATGCAAATGAGTAGAGAAGACTTTTTTTTTTTTTTTTTTTTGGTTTTTCAAAACAGGGTTTCTCTGTGTAGCCCTGGCTGTCCTGAACTCATTCTGTAGACAAGGCTGGCCTCGAACTCAGAAATCCACCTGTCTCTGCCTCCCAAGTGCTGGGATTAAAGGCGTTTGCCACCACCACCCAGCTAAAAGAGAGGATTTTAAATGACCACCTAAGTCACAGTGTGAGCGGCCACCTGCTGTCTAGCATTGCACAGCTGGCTATTACACACACACACACACACACACACACACATGCCAGTCAGACCTTCAGGACCACCAGATTTACACTCTGGGCCAGCCACCCTCTCCCCTTTGGGAAAACTACTCATTGAGACAGAACTTCAAAGCCTGGAGACAGGCTTCAACCACAGGTCAGGGAGAGGTGGCCCTTCTGTCAGTTTAGCTGAAACTCGGGTCACAGTAAAGGATTACAGCTACCAAGAGCTCTCATTTATTCTGTGCTGTGTACATCATAAGCTGCTATTGTGTGCTGTGTACATCATAGGCTGCTATTGTGTGCTGTGTACATCATAGGCTGCTATTGTGCTAGGGCTCCTGTGTCGGTAGTAAGGGCCCCAGTCAGCATGCTCCCGAATGGTTCTCTGTTCTTCACTGTCAGGGAAGCCATAGCTGATTAACGTCTCGTTTGAGGCCCGGGTGATGATGATCTGTGGGATGACACTTCTCTTCTTGCTTGACCTTTGCTTTGTGTCAGGTTTTTCTAGAGGGAAGAAAACATCCATCCATTTAGTGGGTGTGTGGAAACGTCTTCCACAATCAAGACAACGCCAGTCTTAGCTCACAGTAAAGGGAACAGATTCATGGTCAGCAAGAAAACCAAAACAAGCAAGCAAACTAATGAAACAACTGTGCCTGACTCAGATTCAAAAAAACAAGATTCACAGGAAGGAGCTGAGAGGACTCTACATTTCATGGACTGCAAGATAGCTTCAGGGAGACAAGTGCAAGATACTGCCTTCTTATGAATCTTTAATACAGACAAGCTAGGATCCCATCAGTTCTGAGGCCTCTTGAGTTCTTCAACTTAATAGTTAGTTCTCACATTGGTCTTTTCCGGACTTGGGGCCATGCCATTTACTGACATTCAACTGCACATCTTCAGGAGCAAATGAGTAGAGCAGAATTTTTAAAAAGACTTTATTTATTTTATGTATATGAGTGCTCTTGTTAGGACCCCCAAAAGGTGACCCTTACTCAGTCTAGGAGGTCCAGCACACAACCCCAATCAATCACGAGAGTCGTCTCTTGATGCAACCAGCAAGAGGCTTTATTTGGGGACCAGCGTGCTGGGGCTCAACTCGTATCCCACGCAGGGGTAGAAGAGAAGAGCCCAGAGCACAGGGGAGCACACAATTTAAAGGCAAAACCTCAAAGGCTGGGGTACATCTCAAAGAACGGGAAGCAAGAGAGGGAAGGCATTTCATTGGCAAACTTAAACAAGGCAAATATCTATCCCCTCCAGGGTTCAAGGTACGGTTGGCGCTCTCCATTCCTGTTTTGGTAATTCTGAGAATTGTTTATCAAGTACCAGATATCCTACCCCTGAGGTCACTTCCTAGGAAGCTCAACAGTTCAGGCTCCCATGTCTCAATAATATGCTAGCTTAAAAAATTTTTCCATTCTCACACTCTATCTATGCATGTACATCCGCATGTCAGAAGAGGGCATCATATAACATTGTAGATGGTTGTGAACCACCATGTGGTTGCTTGGAATTGAACTCAGGACCTCTGGAAGAGCAGTCAGTGCTCTCTCTCTCTCTCT
>JADRCC010269328.1:17069-28291 GCA_019843855.1 Hylomyscus alleni | reverse complement strand
CTCCTGAGGAGAGAGAAGGGCCTGCAAGAACAACAGAGCCACATGTCTGCCTCCTGAGGAGAGAGAAGGGCCGACAAGGACATGCCAGATGTTTGCTGGGAATACTAGAGAGACCAGTAGCCTTTCCTCACTGGCTAGAACCAGCACATGACGTCTATGACATTAAAATGGCAGACAAGCTGGTAGTGTGGCTTAGTGTACAGTGTGTGCATGAGGATTGGATTGTATCCAAACACTGCACCCAAAACAAAAACCAAAGGAAGGGGTCAGGGGAGGACCTAACTCCACGACAGTCGCTGGTCCTATAGGCAGGCTCCTTAGTTCCATTTCCAATTCCTGCATAGCCGAAACCTGCAAGTCCTTTCGCTGCTTTGGTACGGCCTTCCCTTAATCTTTCGTGAAGAACAGTCCCCAACTTGTAGGCTTTGATTTTTTAAAACCTACTTTAAAAAAAAATAAAAAAGCTTTTCTCCCCCCCCCCCTCTCTTTTTGGTCTTTCAAGACAGGGTTTCTCTGTGTAGCCCTGGCTGGCCTCGAACTCAGAAATCCACCTGCCTCTGCCTCTGCCTCCCAAGTTCTAGGATTAAAGGCGTGTGCCACCATTGCCCGGTTTTAAAAAGTATTTAAAGGTTTATTTTATTTATTATATGTAAGTACACTGTAGCTGTCTTCAGACACCCCAGAAAAGGGCATCAGATCTCATTACAGATGGTTGTGAGCCACCATGTGGTTGCTGGGATTTGAACTCAGGAACTTCAGAAGAGCAGTCAGTGCTCTTAACCGTTGAGCCATCTCTCCAGTCCCCAAACCTACTTTTAATAAGGGATTTTAAATGTTTTAATCTCCATTCTAGCCCAATACCTACCAGAGGTAGAGGAAAGGAAAGATTATTGGCATACAGGGGAGGTGGAGCTGCTTAGAAATAGTTCTTGGGAGCAAATCCAATCAGTGTAGCCAGGATATCAGCAGTTTAGTTTGCATGAATCAGCAGCAGCTCGCTACAGAAGTTGCCTCGGGGCTCTGTTGTACATTATTTGGAAGTAGTAGTTCCTTGGGGGAGATTTCAATCTCCAATTGCCAGGATACCAGCAGTCCAGTTCAGTAGTCAGCAGTGGTGGCACAACCCAGCAGAAACAGCCAGGCCTCCACCAAATCAGCACAAGTCAGCAGGCGTGACCAAGACTAGTAAGGACACCATGAGAAGTTCTCTGCCTGTGCCTCTCTCAATGAAAAGAAGACTCAAGACTAATGAGGCCTTGCAAAGCTATCTACGCAAGCTCGCCATCACTGTCCATTGAGTTCTATTTATACTCCCTCCAAACATCATGTGTCACAGGTCTTGCTTCAGTAAAACACAATATGAATCTGCTTAGCAAAACTCTATGTGAGTCTGTATCAGCTGACATATCTAGAAACATACCTACTTCATTATACCAAGCGTGAGGCCATAGAAGAGCAAGAAACCTCCAGAAGTTTTTTGGGATGTTTCTTTTATGAAGTCATTACAAATGAAGACCAGTAAGGAATGGCAAGGCATATCAAAGCCATCTAGCATTGTCCATTGTCTGTTGGGTTATATTTATATTTCTTCTAAACATCATGTGTCTTTTTTTGTTTTGTTTTTGTTTTTGGAGATAGGGTTTCTCTATGTAGCCCTAGCTGTCCTGGAACTCACTTGGTAGACCAGGCTGGCCTTGAACTCAGAAATTCGCCTAACTCTGCCTCCCAAATGCTGGGATTAAAGGCATGCACTACCACTGCCTGGTATCATGTGTCTTTTTATGTGTCTGCTTCAGCAAAACATCCTTTCACCTGTGTGCTCCAACAAAACATCATTTGACATAACTGACTTTCCAAAGAAACCACAAGTTATCACTTCACCCTCTCTCATTTCTACACCCACAGTTGACACCCCATTCGAGACTGCTAAAGCCAGAGTGCAAATGTCAGAGAATTAGAGACAGCACAGGCAGGAAAGAGACACTGGCTCTGGATCTAGGCTGCCCAGTAGATGAAGACATCCTGGCGTCTAGCCTCTCTGTTCTCTTGGACCTATATAGGCTATAGAGAACTACGACATCATGTGTTCTAGACTAGCGCTCTGTACTGGCTGGTTTTGTGTGTCAACTTAACACAAGCTGAAGAAAGGAGCTTCAGTTAAGGAAATACCTCCATGAGATCCAGCTGTAAGGCATTTTCTCAATGATCAAGGGGGGAGGGTCCATTGTGGGTGGTGCCATCCTTGGGCTGGTAGTCTTGGGTTCTATAAGAAAGCAAGCCGAGCAAGCCAGGGGTAGCAAGCCAGTAAGTAACATCCCTCCATGGCCTCTGCATCAGCTCTTGCTTCCTGACCTGCCTGAGTTCCAGTCCTGACGTCCTTTGGTGATGAACAGCAGTGTGGAAGTGTAAGTTGAATAAACTCTTTCCTCCCCAACTTGCTTCTTGGTCATGGTGTTTTGTGCAGGAAGAGAAACCCTAAGACACGCCCATTTGTTCTTTCCAGGAGGAGGGTGCTGCTTCCTCATTACCTAATGTCCACACACCAGGTTCTCCCGTCCCTTCTTGCTTCAGTCTTCACTCTGGCACTGATTACTGTCTACCACCCAGAAGTAACAGCATCACGCCAGGGCTTGGATGAGCAGCATGTGAGGCACAAGATCACGGACTCGACAATTCCAGCGAAGCACATACTGTCCCAAGAAACAGCTTAAAGTCCCACATAAACACTACTGAAGGGAAATAGAGAGCAGCACATGGATCTGGGAGTGAAGTGGGGTGGGGAGCTGGGAGGAGGGGAGGGCAGCTGGGAGGAGGAGAGGCTGCAGTCCAGATGATATATGAGAGAAAACCCACTCCAGGCTGGGGAGATGGCTCATGAGGATCCTCAAAACCCACATAAAGCCAGGCATAATGGCATGTCCCTGAATCCTAGTGATGGTAGGATAGGAGGCTGAGGTAGGCAGATACTTAGAGGCTAGCCTGGCATATGTGGTGAAGTTCCAGGTAAATGAGAGACTCTGTCTCACATACTCCAGCACCAAGACTTTCAGATGAAATCATTCTGAGTTAGAATGAGTCCTAAAACCACTGACAAGTTGTTTTCAGTGTTCTGGATGAAACTCAGGTCCCTTTTCATGCTAAGTACACAGCCTACCACTCAACTATGTACTCTAGTGAAAATGTGCTATTTTTTTAAAGATTTATTTGTGTGTATGCACTTTTTTTTTTTTTTTTCGAGACAGGGTTTCTCTGTATAGCCCTGGCTGTCCTGGAACTCAGAAATTGGCCTATCTATGCTTTCCAAGTGCTGGGATTAAAGGCATGCACCACCACTGCCTGGCTGTATGCATATATTAATCACATGTATATCTGCATACTACATACATGCCCTGGAAGAGAGTAGCTGAGCCCCTGGAACTAGAGCTGCAGATGGTTGTGAGCCACCATGTGGGTGCTAGGAACAAAACCTAGTACCTGTAAGAACAAGTGCTCTTCACTGCTGAGCCATCTTTACAACCTCTCAAAGTGTTTTTATCAGACATGAAGAGAAGACATAGGAAATATTATATAGGAAAATGCCATGTGAAGAGGAGATCAGAATACAGGGACACCTCTGTAAACCGAGCACACCATGGCTGACAGGACCACCAGCTCCTCTGTAAACCCAGGACATCATGGCTGACAGGACCACCAGCTCCTGGGAATTTCGAGAGGCAGGAACAGATTTCCTGGCAAAGCTGTCTGAGGGAACTTGCTCTGACCAACCTAGATTCAGGATTTGATTTCCAGAACTGTGAGAGAAAAACCCCTTCTGCTCCATTAAGCCAATGTTTTGTGGGAATGTGCTGCAGCAGCCACAGCAGGTCGGTACCACGTCAGTCCTGGGCTCTAGCCAGGCACAGTGGGGTGTAGACAGGGACTATGTCTTACCCAGATGCTGTGCTGAGGCCTGTCACTGCAAGAGGCCAGCACTGAACTACTGGACAGTGTAGAAGGTGCTCTCATCCAGGCTTCATTTGGCTCATTCAGAAATGTCATCTAAACTGACAGCACAGAGTCTTCTGGATGTATGGTAAACTGACATGCATTTCCTCCCCAGTGAAACAGACCTTCTCCCTGAAAAAGGCTCTAACTCTGCCTCTGTCTTTCAGAGGTCACAACCATGGATGAGTATGGTACCCTGGAGCCGTATTTTGCAGTGAGCCATCTGATGGAAAGACAGAATTTTCAATGTGGCTGTAACTTTATCGTCACACTCACTGTCAACAGTCACTTACCTGCCAGGTCCGGACTTGGAGTCGGTTTGGCTCCACGGTGTAAATGCTTTCCTCGTGCATGGCAAGCACTGATGTTTCACACAGGAACGTCCCTGAAATGAAAGATGAGCACTGAAACAGCAGCAGCGTGGGACCAGCCCCGTGTGTGGAATCCCTAGTTGGCCTGGTCCTCATGGTAACTCCACAAGAATATCTTACATGAGTCTTGTACAGAGTTCCAGAATAAAACAGAAAAAAAAAAAAGTACAAACACTACAAATGTAAAGCCAAGAAACATGAAAATATAATAAAAAAGAAGAAAAGAGACACAAAGGAACATCGGCTCAGAACACAGAAGCTCCAGGGCCTGGTCTGGGAGACTCAACATGCCCACCCTGCCTATCAGCCTTATTTCCTCTTCCAGGAGCTCAACATCCAGGACGGCATGCCTGATAAGCACCTGCCCACATCACGAGGAACTTTGGAAGCTTCGGTGCCCCCATCAAAGGTGCTGAAGAGCATTATCAGTCAGGGAGGTTGACACACACAACACAAAACATCTTAGCACCTTGAGATAAAGGAGCTCATCCTTGCTCCTTGGGACTCACAGGACAGAGGAACAGGGGAGCCCTGTCTGGGTGTAAAGAGATTCTAACCTGCATTCCGTAAGGTGGATCCTGAAGGTTCAAAGATCGCCACCTGCTTTCCATTCCAGACAGCCACAGCATCCTAAATGAACATGCATGTCCAAAAGCAGAGGTAAGGAAGACTATGACACAGAACACAGACCCACTGTGTATTTCCAAAGCCTGCCTTCTTCCTGCACCACTGAGGCTTACTGTGCTGTCAGTCTCATTTCAGGTCACTGAATCTTCTATGGATACAGGGTAGACATAAAATGCCTGTGTGCTTTTAGTATTTTCTTTCCTTTTTTTTTTTTTTGTTTTTGTTTTTGAGATGGGGTTTCTCTCTCTGTGTAGCCCTGGCTGTCCTGGAACTCATTCTGTAGACCAGACTGGCCTTGAACTCAGAAATCTGCCTGCTTCTGCCTCCCAAGTAGTATTTTTTTTATAAATATGACACACTCGGCCATTCAGGACAGTAATCCAGGGTGGTAATAAGATGGCTTCCACGCCTCCAGGTCCCCTGGCTATTCTCAGTCACCTTAAGGCCCCAGCAGGCAGCTGTGCTTACCCAGAAGGCCCTCTCTAACAGCCACAGCCCCCGCAGCAGTCACCTTGGTGGCGAATACTCCGCTGATGTGCATGTCAGTGCGCAGGCTGTGTGTGCCCCCGGTGGACAGGAAGGACACGTTGACTAGGCTCGGGGCGATCTGCACGGCAGCCACTTGCTGGTGGAAGTGTGACGACATGGCTTGCTCACTGAGGATGGTCACAGACTCGGCACTGCTCGCTGCCAGCAGGCTCTTCCTGGAGCCCCACTTCAGTACCATGTAGGGAGAATCAAATGCATAAACAAAGCAGGAGAGACACAGGCAGGAAGTATATAAATGTCCCCTATGAGAGTCCACAGCCACTTCTTGTTATTTAAAAAACAACTTAAAAACTTTGAAAAGGTAAAATATGTACGCTGTAGAAAAATTTTAAAATACTGATAGATGTGAATTGTGAACTGGCAGGCAGACCCCTTTGTGGCTGTTCTACCCAAGGTCGGCTCTAACCACAGGGCATCTGCTAGAAATTTGTCATTCTGATTACGACATATTCATACGTATTATTTTCTACGATTTTATAGAAAATTTATACCACTAAATTATCCAGCTCTCTTCTGCTGGTGAGAAATGTTAGTTTCCTAGCTTCAAGTCTATCTGACACATTCAGTTTTCAACAAATAATTAAGAGCCATGTAAAAGATCAGAATACAGCCAAAGGAGAGGGTTCAAGTAGGTGTGAAGTGATCCAGATGATGCTGAACTCAGCAAGACTTCATTCTTTACAACTCCAATCGTCAATCAGCTGAGTAACAGAAAAACTCTGCTCTGCCCATGTAACAGTATACTCAACCACAGAAAGGAACACTGACATCTGGGGTGACATGCAAGAAGCAGGAGGCCAGCAAAGAAGTCACAAAGACTGGGTATTGTATGTATGCATGTATATATGTATTTATTTACCTAACTACCTGTCAACCAACCATCCATTCATCCACCCATCCATCCACCCATCTATCTATTTAGTTTCTTGAGACAAAGTCTCTCTTCACAGCCTTGGCTGTCCTAGAACTCAGAGATCCACCTGCCTCTGCTTCCTAAGGGCTGGTGTTACAGGCCAAGCTAGACGCTTTGTTTTTATGAAATGTCCAAAGCAGACGATACAGTCCCAATGTGTACGATTGGCTGTGGGAGGTAGGGAAGAAAAGCAGAAGAGTGGCTTGGACTTCTTTTCAGAGTAATTAAAGGGTTTTCAAGTTTATTGTGAAAAAAAAATTTTTAGTGAAGGCTGGCAAAACTCTTTTGAACATACTAAATCCACTGGGAATGTAACTTATATCTTGATAAAGCTGTTTTAAATGTATTTATCTATGAATGTGTGTGTGTGTGTGTGTGTGTGTGTGTGTGTGTGTGTGTGTAGAGACAGAGGAATTGGTAGGTAGATCAACAGATATTAAAATATACCCACAATCCTTTATCTGGAATACTGAAATTAAAGTACATTTAAAATTTATTCTTTTCTTTTCCTTTTGAGACAAGGTCTCATTATAACCTAGGCTGGTCTTTCTTGAACACAGGAACTTCATGGCTCAGGTTCCTAAGTATTGGGATTACGTATCTGTATAATTTCTTGTATTATTTTTCTTTTTTCTTTCTTTTTTAAAAAGATTTATTTATTATTTATTTTTTATTTATTATTATATGTAAGTGCACTGTCAGATCTCATTATAGATGGTTGTGAGCCATCATGTGGTTGCTGAGATTTGAACTCAGGACCTTCGGAAGAGCAGTCAGTGCTCTTAACCTCTGAGCCATCTCTCCAGCCCTTGTGTTATTTTTCTGATGCTAAACTGAGTAACTGATGAATCTCTGTTCCAAGCTAATTCTGCTCTCTATTTGGTACAGCAGAGAGTGAGTGCACCAAATGTGGTACTGCACCTTTATCTGTGAGATGTTCCCTTCAAGCTCAGTAGGTGTCTGAAGGGCCCACATGTCCTTGCCCTCTGCCGCACGGCCATTTGGGGAGCTTGGCACTTTTTTCCACATAGCTACTCGTCCTTTATGGGTACCTGCTGCCAGGAGACCTACAGGTAAAAACAAAGCATGTGTCAGTTGCGTTGAGAAAGATTTAATGAATGCTATGAACATAGTGAATGCTATGTTCAGTTTGCAATCCACCTCACTCAGGCTGCTTCCGGGCCCCACTAGTGCTGGGCGGTCAGTGACACTCTGATTCATCTCCTAACGTGTGCCCATGGTGTCGGCACACGTGTGCATTTGTTTACTTTCACTGTTGCACAAACATGATCCACAGCAGCCCAGGAAAGAACAGGTATCAATGTATTTAATGTCAGTGTCACTCTTTTGGCTTTACTGAGACAAATTAGTCTGTGTAGCCCTGGCTGCCCTGGAACTCCTTCTGTAGAGCAGGCTGGACACGAACTCAGAGATCTGCCTCCCTCTACCTTGAAAGTGAAGACGTGTACACCACCCCAGCTGGCATCTCTCTTTTTCTTTTTTAAATAGTATTTCACTCTGTAGCCTTTGCTGTCCTGGAACTCAAAACAAAGACCAGGCTGGCCTTGAACTCAGAGATCCACCTGCCTCTGCCTTCTGTGATTAGGATTTAAGGTCTGGGCCACAATACCTAGTTTCCATTTTTGAACAGGCTCTACATTCCTCTGTAACTTTTTTCTTGATGCAGTGCTTGAAGTTGTTTCTATTCTTTTCGTGTCAGATCAAGAAATCTTACCTTTGGCTTTACAGAAACACACACAGTTTATATTCTCCCCCTTTTCAAAGCCAAACTTCTCCTGTAGACTCAGTATGTAATTCTCTCCCCGTTCTAAGTCCCAGAACCTGCAATAGGAAGAGGGAAAGTGTTGTGAAGGGTTATATTAGTGCCCTCCTCTGATCTGAGGACTGCACCAAGCGTGAGAAAACACAGAGCTGTGCTCTACAGACTCCTAATACAAAAAGAAACCTGATGTTACCTGTCACTAAAGGATAGTTTACATGACACAGGAATCCCAGCTACATATGGCAATAGTGAACATTATGCTCAACTGAGTAGCCAAAAAGATACCAAAATGCCCATTTCTACCCAATCTTAAGAAACCATGCAGAACCAGGTTTGGCAGGGTATACCTGAAGTCCTAGTTACTTGAGAGGCAGAGGCAGGAGCATTGCTGGACACCAGCATAAACACAACATCAACAAGACCCTATGTCAAAAAAGAAACTTCTTCCAACGCAGGCAGAGTGATTGCAAGGGCAGTATATATCATGGCCACCCTGCTGAAGGCATAGGGAAGGCAGGGAGGACAGCCAGATCAGGTAAGTCCTCCTGAGGCCTCCACTGTTGAATTACATAGACCTGTCTAATATGAGACTTCATCACAATATGCATATTCTGCGTGACTATTAAAAGAGTCTACTCCTGACAGGATTTTTCAGGGATCTGTATTCAAAGACAACTTCTCACCTGAGCACGGGTTCCCCAATAGCTGTCACAAGAAGGCTGCCTTCTATCAAAGTGACATCTGCCCGGCGGCCTGTCTTCCCACTCAATTTTACCTGTATGAAGAAAGAAGCACCCAGCTCTCATTGAGAGGCCTGATTAAACTGTGTTAGCCTGGAATCTGGTCTTCAGTGTCATCACTGAGACTCATGCAGGGGCAGCCACACAAGGCAAATAGTGGAAATGGAAAGTTGGCTTAATTTTTAAGGGGTTGTGCAGTGATAATTATGGAATTTTGGTTTCCTTAGAAAACACAGAAACACTATAAGAATGTGCTTTCATTTTAATTCTGGGGTGGGGTGTGGGGCTTTGGACTGTCCACAGCGGCTGACTATGATTTGCCTCACGCTCTCCCAGAGGCATGTTTTTACATGCAGACAGTCTCTGCGATTGTGTGACTTCTGAGATTCTGGGAACTTTTCAGAGGGTATGTAAATGCTATTGCCCCAGTAAGCAGGGTGGGTGGTTGTCAGTCATTTAGGAAATTTGGTTGCAGTTTGTTAGTAGCTGTGGCCAAAAAAACAAACAAAAGGAAAGAAATTAGATTCAGGGATTTTTCTGATTCCTCTCTCTTCTCTATCCTTGTTTCTCTCCAATCTAGTGTTAGGGGATAAAACAGGGAGGATAAAGGGTGGGAAAAAGAAGAACCCACAAAGTAGCGAAGACTAGCTACAGGGTTGGTCTGGAGAGATGGTTCAGTGGTTAAGAGCACTGACTGCTCTTCCAGAGACCAGGGTTTGATTCTCAGCACCCACATGGCTGTTCACAACTGCCTGTATTTCCAGTCCCAAGGGATCCAACAACCACTTCTGGCCTCAGAGCTGGGCGGTGGTGGTGCATGCCTTTAATCCCAGCACTTGGGAGGCAGAGGCAGATGGATTTCTGAGTTCAAGGCCAGCCTGGTCTACAGAGTGAGTTCCAGGACAGCCAGGGCTACACAGAGAAACCCTGTCTCAAAAAACAAAAACAAAAACAAAAAACAAACAAACAAACAAAAAAAGATATATAGGCTGAAGCAAGCAGCAACTTACACATGAAGTGATCTCCAACATACTGCACTGTGGGCATTCCAGAGTGCATACCAGGCAAGCTGGGTGCTCCTTGTTCTGTCATGACTGCGCTTTAGGGAAGGTCTCCCATCCTTACTTTGTGCAGAAAGCAAACTTTCCCAGAGTCTGACATCAGTAAGGAGCTAATCAGGTACGTGAGGCAAGGTGCTATGAACTAGTTGTATCTCTTCGCCATCCCAATCATATGCTGAAGCGTGTGACTCTATATGCAGAGAGGGCCTTTAGCAGGTAATGACGGGAAGATGGTGGACTCAGACTTTAGGACCAGATACAGCAGCAAAGTCATTCGCACACTCTCCCTCAAGCTCATGTGTTCTCTTCCTCTTCCTCTCTAGACACCATGCAAGGATACAGAGGTCACTCTGTATGTAATCCAGAAAGCGGTTTCTCAACAAGAACTGACCTGGTGACTAAGCTGTGTTGGCGCACACCTTTAATTCTAGTATTTAGGAGGCAGAGGCAGGTGGATCTCTGAGTTTAAGGCTAGCCTGGTCTCCTGAGCAAGTTTCAGGACAGCCAGGGCTACAGAGAGAAACCCTGTCTTGAAAAACAAAACAAAACAAAGCAAAACAAAACAAAACAGACCCCCAGAAACTCCTGAACTGGCTGCAGCCTGATTGAGACTTGCTGCCTCCAGAATGGTGAGTGAGACCTATCTGTTGTTAGACTGTGTAGTAAGTGGCTATTTGTTACGTTAGCTCAAGTTGACTCAGGTCCATGCGACTCACGGAATTCACAGCTACTGTTACAGGATACAATGAGCTCTCCAACCTAGAGGAATATCTTTATGGAAAGTTCAGCATTCCCTATGGTTCATAGATTCTTTCTTTTTAAAGATTTTTTAATTTATTATATGTAAGTACACTGTAGCTGTCTTCAGACACCCTAGAAGAGGGCATCAGATCTCATTACGGATGGTTGTGAGCCACCATGTGGTTGCTGGGATTTGAACTCAGGACCTTCAGAAGAGCAGTCAGTGCTCTTAACCACTGAGCCATCTCTCTAGCCCGGTTCATAGAGTCTTATAAATCAAGGGACCAGCAGGACATTCTGGCTTACATCTGTAATCCCAGAATTTAATAAACTAAGGCAGTAGGATTAGGGGTTCAAAGTCAGCCTTGGCTACGTAGCAAGTTCCAGGCCAACGTGGCACATGAGACCTTGTCTCTAAATAAAACA
This sequence comes from Hylomyscus alleni, assembly GCA_019843855.1. Classification (NCBI taxonomy): domain Eukaryota; kingdom Metazoa; phylum Chordata; class Mammalia; order Rodentia; family Muridae; genus Hylomyscus; species Hylomyscus alleni. The sequence goes on along the minus strand of JADRCC010269328.1, from coordinate 17,096 downwards.
TAATAGTCAAAATAAGCCACCCCCCCC
>JADRCC010269328.1:0-12613 GCA_019843855.1 Hylomyscus alleni | reverse complement strand
GGGGGGAGCCGGAAGATGCAATGGGTAAGTGGTTTCCCATATTCGTGTTTCAGGAGTGGTGTTCCCTGTACTCGGCCTCGCTGGTCCAATCTCCACAAGAGCAGGACCCCAAGCTGCAAGAGGCCAACAACATGTGTGAGGAACACTTTCCTACAGAAAGCTTCCTACTTGGAGGTGAACAGATATGGAGAAGCAAAACACCAGTGATGTTTCCGTTCAAAAAAATTACTATACTACGTGTGCACTATCGAAATAGTAAACTATTCAAAAGTATTTATGGAATTACAACTGATATCTTTGGTCCCTCTACATTACTTCTAGAGATAGCAGTTGTCATGTGCTTAGAATAAACTGGTAATTGTAGAACAGATTTTGATTTATAGGAAGATTACAAAGACAGTATAGAGTTCCTATATTTGACACCAGTTTCCCCTGCTACTAAACCATAAGGTACGTTCCTTAGAATTAATGAGTTAGGGCTGGAGATATAGCTCAGCAGCAGTGCTTTTCTCAGTGCACACAAGCCTCAAATTCGATCTCTAGCACTGCCACGAACACCAAAGAGAGCACTTGCACAGAATTAATGAGCTAATATTTATATTACCACCAACTAAGTTCACACTACTTCATTCAGAGTTCAGTTACCTTTAATATTCCTTTTCTGTCCCAGGAGCCTGCCTAGGATTCCACATGGCATTGAGTTGTCACATCTTTTTAGGTTCCTGTGGGCTCTGATTCCCTCGGGTGTTCCTTGCTGGCTTATTTTTAAAGGGCTGCTCAGGTACATTGCTCCACTAGGATTTATTTGATATTTTCCCCATAACTGGATGGGGGTTATGGGTTTGTTGAGGAGGACCAGAGGGGCAGTTCCCTACTGGAAAGTCCTTACTATGAACACAATTCATCACTGTGGATATTGATCTTGACACCCCGTAGAGTAACTTTTATCCATTGTAAAATGAGTCTTTTTTTATGTTGTATATGTGAGAAAGAAGTATGCAGTGTGCATTTCTCACTTAAGGTGTGGGAGTTGTTATATTCTATTTCTTGGTGATGGTTTGAATGACCCATAGGGAGGAGCACTCTTAGGTGTGGCCTTGTTGGAGGAAGGGTGACTTTTAGGTTTCAGAAGCTCAAGCCAGGCCTAGGGCCTCACTGTCCCTTCCCAGTTGCTGCCTGCTAACTGGGATGTAGAGCTCTCAACTCTCCAGCATAATGTCTACCTGCAGGCTGTCATGCTTCCTGCCCTGATAACAATGGACAAAACCTCTGAACTGTAAGCCAGTCCCAATTTAATGTTTCCTTTATATGAGTCGTTATGGTCATGGTGTCTTTTCACAGCAACAGAACCCTAAGTAAGACATTTCTCATGGATGAAGCATCAATATAAATTATTTGGTCTGCTTCAACATAAGAGATTTGTCTCTTTTCCATCACTTGTTACTGATAAGAGTATGTTTACATCAGTATGAACGCTTGAATATTTATTTTCTGCTTTGGTTATAATCTAAATGCAGTTTACTCTGCTGTTTAAACTCTCCCAGCTCTGATCACTCAGGGCATTTCCAGTTGTTCCCAGGCTTTTCCTTTTCCTTTTTTTTTTCAGCTTGGCTTTTACATGGGTTCTTATGATCGACTTTTTTTTTTTTTTCATTTTCCAAGACAAGGTTTTTCTGTGTAGCCCTGGCTTTCCTCGAGCTAGCTTGGCCTCTCCCTCCCAAGTGCTGGGATTAAAGATGTGCACCTCCACCACCCAGTAACTGATGATCCAAATCATGACCCTCACATTTACATGCCAACAAGTTTATTTTCCCAGTCCATACAAAAGAAGTTTTAAATGGACTGCATATAGGGTAATAGTATTGTATCAGTGTCCAGTTCCCTGAACGTAACAGGTACTTTGTAGTGATGTAGGAGAGGTAGATTTTAGGTGCTGGATGCCTATGTATTTAGGAATAAAGTATCATAGTATTTATGACGAATCTGCAAAATCTGCAAATATTCAGGAAAAAAGTGCACACAGGCAGAGAGAAGGTAGACATGTTAGTGTCAATAACTGGTGACATCTATGGGAAGGGTAGACAAGTATTCTTTGCAATGTGTGTGTGTGTGTGTGTGTGTGTGTGTGTGTGTGTGTGTGTGAGTGAGTGTGTGTATTTAGGCACTCAGGCGCTTCAACTTCAAAAGACAAGAAGAGAAAGTCAAGGTGAGGTGGTTCTGGGAAATTCTGCAGGCACTGTATGTAGTTCTCTAAGGCTTCTGTGGCACCTATGTGGACATAGGCCTTGATATTTATAGAGTCCTTGATGAGGGTGTTGCTAAGCTTCATGTAGGGGGAAAAAAAATCAATGAACTTGTGAGCTTTGTCTAAGTGTCCATGAAAAAAAAATGTCTCAGGGCCACATACATCTGTGAAATATCTAGAACTACTGTGTAGTTTCCTGGAGTTGCTCATTGGCTTTTCCCACTGCCTGAAGTTGGGGGTGGTGGTGGTGGCGGTTTGAATGAGAATGGCTGGCATAAGCTTAGTCACCAGGGAATGAAACTGTATGAGAGGATTAGGATTAGGAGATGTGGCCTCCTTAAAGGAAATGGGTTGCTAGGGGTCAGCTCTGAGGTTTCAAAGGCCCACACCAGGCTCAGTGTATCTCTCTGCCTGCTGCCTGCATAGGCATGCCTGCCCCTCTCCCATTATGATGACCATGAGTGGCTCTAAAACTGCAAGCAAGCCCCCAATTAATGTTTCATTTCATTTCAAGAGTCGCCTTAGCCGTGGTGTCTCTTCACAGCAATAGAACACCAGCAAAGTCAGGGCTACTGGTGATGAGAACCTGAACTGCTCTTTTAGCTTCTCTAAAGACTCGAAAAGTTTGCGGCTGAAGAAAGTGGAGAGATGGAGGGTAGGCTACCGACTGTGCAGTCTTTTCACTCTATGTGACTTTTATAAGCTTTGGAAACATGCCACTATATTACCTTTAGTTAAGTGGACACATTGTGAGATTTCTGCTGTACAATTGTGAATCAAACCAGGGTTTCTCAGCTCTGGAAGGTCATTCCTGTCACAGAAAATGTCCAATGCATTGCAGAGCATTAGGCAGCATCACTAACCTCTGTCACAGGCACGAGAGACTCCTAAGTCTCTCATCACTGCAAAACTCGCCCAGGGTTAGGAGCCCCGATCTGAACAAACTAGACTCCAGGCTCCTAAAAATGTGTTCACGGAAGTGGGTGATTCTGGAGTGCTGCCAACAGGCTGGCCTCTGGGATACTCGCCCTATCTCCACAAATGCAATCCCCTAACATAGTCACTTAAAAATTATAGACATAGCTTTGGCACATGATGGTATCTTCGAGTAAATATTTGAAGTTTTGATTCAATTATAAAAACGAAAAAGAACACATAAGATTGGGGAAGGAATAGCGAGAGAGAAGGGATTGGAGGGGAGGGGTGGGGATAGATGAGATCAGAACACATTATATGCATGCATGACATTTTCTCTTTTTTTTTTTTTGGTTTTTCAAGAAAGGGTTTCTCTGTTTAGCCCTGGCTGTCCTGAACTCACTCTGTAGACCAGGCTGGCCTCGAACTCAGAAATCTGCCTGCCTCTGCCTCCCAAGTGCTGGGATTAAAGGCGTGCGCCACCACTGCCCGGCTATGCATGACGTTCTCAATCAATAAGAAATGAAAAGGAAAAAAAATCCACAATTATGTCTGAAGAGATCGGCTGAACCTCGAAAGCACACATCTCCTCTAACTTGGTTTTTAGCATCTTTCACATGCACCCGTGTACACGGCGGGGATGGGGGTGGCACACTTACCTTATCTCCAGATACCAGGCAGCTCCCAGTAGTACTCCAACTGAGGATGGCAATGTCAGTCGTATGTGGCAGGGGCACTGTATGCTGCTCCTTGTCCTGCTTATTAAACATTATCACTTCTCCAGTTTCCCAGCCAATAGCCAGGATAAGCCTTGTTGGGTGCCAGCACAGTGAAGTGGCCTGGAAGGACCTCTCAATGTGGGTGTCAGGCACGGGCTCACCCTGTGTGCGACAAGAAGTAAAACCTCCCGTTGTAGACAGTGGTAGGTACATCAAGAAGCTGTCTAACACATAAAACCCACATCAGTACAACATGCATGTGGACACTAGAGGCTAATGTGGATATCTACCTTCCACCGTCATTCTCCACATTATTTTTAATTAGAAAATTACTGGGAGCTGAAGAGACAGTTTTAGCTTAGCACTTAAGAGTTCTTGCTTGGGCTGGGGAGATGGCTCAGCGGTTAAGAGTACTGACTCTTCTTCCAGAGATCCTGAGTTCAATTCCCAGCAACCACATGGTGGCTCACAACCACCTGTAATGGAATCTGATGCCCTCTTCTGGTGTTTCTGAAGACAGCAACAGTGTACTCACATAATTAAATAAAAAAATAAAATAATAAAAAAAAAAAAAAAAGAGTTCTTGCTGGAGGCTGGAGAGATGGCTCAGCAGTTAAGAACACTGACTGCTCTGCCAGAAGTCCTGAATTCAATTCCCAGCAACTACATGGTGGCTCACAACCATCTGTAATGGAATCTGATGCCCTCTTCTGGTGTGTATGAAGACAGTAACAGTGTACTCACATATATAAAATAAATAAATCTTAAAAAAAAAAAAAAAAAAAAAAAAAGAGTTCTTGCCGTTCTTCCAGAGGACGTGAGTTCAGTTGCCAACACCCAGGTCAGATGGCTTACTATCACTAACGCCAGCTCCAGTAACCCGCTGTCTTCTTCTAGCATCCAAGAGTCCTGGCACACATGTGTGCTCACATACTCAAAGTAAATAAACATGGTTTAAAAGATTAGTTATCATATGTGTATGTGTATGCCAAGATAGGTGTGGAGATTAGAGGAAAACTTGAGAGAACTAGTCCTCCCCTCCCATCATGTGGATCCTGTAGGTAGAACTCGGGTCGCTCGCTGCGCTTGGCAGCAAGCCCCTTCACTCATGAGCCATCTCATCAGCTCACCTGATTTTCGAGAGAGACTCTCATTTGAATCTGGAGCTTACTGCCTCAGCTTTGGGTGGCCAACAAAATCCAAATCTTCTGGCCCTCATATCTGGCAGTTCTTGAACCTTCCATAGAGGTTCAAGAGCATGCTTAGATCTGACCCCTGTGCTGTACATACCTTCTCCAACTTGTCATGAGTCATCTGATGAATATCTTCATCAGGTATTCTGGCCCCTATCACTGTGAGAAAAAGGATTTCTACTTTTTTTTTTTTTAAAGATTTATTTATTTATTTATTATATGTAAGTACACTGTAGCTGTCTTCAGACACACCAGAAGAGGGAGTCAGATCTCATTACGGATGGTTGTGAGCCACCATGTGGTTGCTGGGATTTGAACTCATGACCTTCTGAAGAGCAGTCGGTGCTCTTCCCCACTGAGCCATCTCACCAGCCCCGGATTTCTACTTTTTTGAAGTCATCTAGTTTGTGGCAATTTGTTATAGCAACCATAGGAAACTAGTGTTGTTTGAAAGGGTCATTGTGGGGCTAGAGGGATAGCTTAGCAGTTCAGAGCACTTACTAACCTTCCTAAGAACCTGGGTTTGGTTCCCAGTAACAACGTGATAGCTCACAACCATCTACAACTCTAGTCCCAGCGGACCTATCCGATGCCTTCTTCTGACCTTCAAGACATGCATATACACATGGTGTGTATACACACATGCGGGCAGAAGAACATACACACAACATAAATAATTCAAAGTAATTCAATGGGCCAACATAAAGAGCTGAAGAAGGCATGTGTGTATGGCCCAGGAGGTCAGATGTAAGCATGCTCTTCAACCTCTATGGCAGGGATATCGAGCTTTGATGCTTGGGAATGACTGGCCTTAGGAAGAACTGATTAGGAGAACTCTAGTGCTGAGTTACGCTGCCTCCCGGTCTCCAGGACTCAGGAGGAGGAAAGAACACGAGAGCGAGGAGCTGCTGAAGCCAGTGTAGCTCCGGGAAGTAACTCACTTGTTCAAGGTAGATGTCTATGTTGCCTCCAGAAGACGGGCTTACAGATGCTACTGCCAGGAAGGGGTGGGTGGGGTGCCAGGTGATGTGAGAGGGAGAGCTGGATGCATCTGGAGCTTTGATTCGGTGGTCGAAATACAGTGCCATGACGGTACACAGACCTCGTCGAGGTTGAAACCTGCAGGGAGGGAAAAACCAACCCAGAGTGACTACGTAGAGAATTACAAAAGGGAAGCAAGTCTATAAAGACATGTAGCAGCTTAAAAATGTTTCTTAAATGGATGCAGGCACAAATTTATTTGTTAGAAATCTCTATTAAGGAGAAATATAAAATTAGAAGCAAGGCTTGAACTTGGAATGACCCACGGTGTGCTGGAAAAGAAGTAAAATTCATTGCTATCAAAGAGAGAAGTAAGCAGAGAATGAAAGTAGCAAGTACTGAAACGGGGGTTTCAAATAATTCTTTTTATTTATTATTTTATTCTTTAAAAAAGATTTATTTATTCTATGCAAGTACACTGTAGCTGTCTTCAGATACCGCAGAAAAGGGTATCAGATCTCATTATGGATGGTTGTGAGCCACCATGTGGTTGATGGGAACTGAACTCAGGACCTTTGAAAGAGCAATCAGTGCTCTTACCCACTGAGCCATCTCTCTAACCCCCTCAAATAATTCCTGATCAATCTTATTCGATAAGCATGTTTTCAATTTTGGCAGATACCTTCAAAGAAAACATTAAAACACAATAAAAGCAAACTATCCATAAAAGAATATCTGTACAGAGAAAAACAGCATTCAACTTCATGGAAACCAAAAAGCCAAGAATGTCTTCTTTGTTGGTTTTTTTTTCTTGGGGGGGGGTGTTTTGAGACATGGTTTCTCTGCGTAGCCCTGGCTGTCCTGGAACTCACTCTGTAGACCAAGCTGGCCTCAAACTCAGATATCCGCCTGCCTCTGCCTCCCAAATGCCGGAATTAAGGGCGTGTGCCACCACTGCCCAGCTGCTTTGTTTTTTCTAGGCAGGATTTTTCTGTGTAGCCCTGGCTGTCCTAGAACTTGCTCTGTAGACTAGGCTGGCCTCAAATTCACAAAGATCTGCCTGCTTCTGCCTCCCAAGTGCTGAGGTTAAACGTACGAGGCACTTCTGAGCACATCACTTAAGTTTTAAAATGAGAATTAAAAAGTTATTAACAAATAATTGAAAAGTTATTAAGTAAACTTTAGGAGGCAGATGATCACAATAAAATAGTTACTTGAAAACCTCTTAATGGCCTTAGTTCAGGAACAAGTTTCAAGTATGTAGGCCAAAAAACAAGAAAAGGGAATTTTCACTTTTTCCAGTCAGTTGATCCTCATTTTTATACTCGTCAATCATTTTCAGAGTAAGTGCCTCCATCACGCCAACTCTTAGGAAATCTAGTTAAACTCATTACGCCCATTAAGGTCATTAGCTGCATCATGTAGACATTCATGAAGGGCTGTGTCGTTCAAGCCAGTCCAGTCAGGTCACGATATCTTTATAAGCCACGCAATGATTAATCAAGCAGAGGATTTTGGCTTTCTTGTCTTCACCCAACTTCATACTAAATGCATCCAGGGAGACTCACACCGCCAACTCACAAGTCCAGAGGGGGGCTCTAGGACTGTGCAAAGAGACAGTACTCGTGAAGCCAGCCCAGAGAGAGGACTCGAGAGGGTCCTGGCAGGTCATCTCTAGGTCCCAGGCCGATCCCACCCCACCCCGAGCCACTCCCCACTCCAGCCCCACACCCCTTTGCACCTCAGGTATAGGAATCTAACTTCGCCAGATTCCCTGCGCCTCCGTGTTGCCGGGACAACGCCGCTAAAGAAAGCGGAAGCAGTCGAGGGACGGCCGCGCCTCCGATGCCTCGGCGGAAAGAGCCGAAGACAGTCGGTACCTCCCGGCGCAGCTCTCTGAGTCTCAGGCCCGCCTTAGGACCAGTTTGGGTTTTCTGCTGATGGGTGGGCCAGAACTATTTGCTATTCAGGGCAAGCTGCGCCAAGGCTCCTGATACTTTTCTCCTCGCGGAGCTTAGCTGCATCGCCTCGGATGGGAGGGCGCGGCTCGAGAGCTTCTCTGGGGCGTTCTGAGTACCGGACGCCGCCCCGGAGTGTGGCGCGTTGAGGCCTCGGGAGACCGCTGCAAGCGGTCCTCAGCAGAACCTTGCAGCAGGTAGGCACAGGGTTCCCAGCGTTAGCCAACGGCGGGTGTCGCTGGAGAGCAGGCGCAGTAGCACGGTCCACGCCAACGAGTCAAGGGGATGACCGGAGACGGGGACCCCTTGCGAACTGGGAATACTCTTTTTCAAACGCCACACGCATGGGCATTTGAGTTTTTAAAAACACATCCTCATCGCTTCGAATAGGAAAAGTGTCAGTGGACTACGCTACGACATAGTTATGGTCCTAAACCTGTTTTCGGAGTGCACAGTCGCCACCCGAGCTCGCGCGCGCTTCAAGACGCCCCGCCGAGGCGGTGATTTTCTTCTCACGCATCCGTCAACATAGTCTCGGCCAATCACAACCATCATGCCGATCCTATTGGCTGTCGGTTCGCCAATCGGAAGAGACGCACGACCCGCAAGGGCGCGAGGTTGCCGTCACAACACGCCCCACGTTGCGGGCCCGCCCCTGTACGCCGTGCGGGCGCGCGCACGTAACGCCCGCTGACCAATGGCTGCCTAGCTGGTTGGGCGCGCCCGCAGAAAAGCTGGCCGTGCTCGTCTCTTTTGCGGGACGTTCGCCCCGCCCCGCTCCGGCGCCGACTTCAGGTCCCCGGCGGCCGCCGTAGCCGGAACTGTTTAGAGCGCGGCGTCCCGGGTGTGGGAGGGCGAGTGGCGGCAGCCCCGGCGCCGTCAGCCCTGTTAGCCGCGCGCCAGTCCACGGAGAGGATTTGCGAAGGGAACAGTGCTTGGTGACCGCGCCTGACACCCGACCACCAGCCCGGCGTCGCGGCTTCGCCGCAGCCGGAGCTGCCGGGCCCGGTCAGTTCTGCGGAGGCCCGGGATCCGGGAGCCAGGCTGCCGGGAAGCGTGGATGAAAAAGGTGACCGCAGGCTGCACTCGGGAGCCTCCGGGATTCGCGGAGGGGCCGCGGGATTCGCGGGCTGCGCCGCGTGCAGCCGGCGGTCAGCTCCTCAGGAAGGTGCGAGCTTCTCCCACCCGAAATGGGACAAAGGGTGTGGAGCCGGGACGAGGCCCGCAGTGCCCGCGCCTCCCACGGTCAGGAAGTGACGGGTTTCGGTGACGGACTCCTATGGAGGCCACCGCCGCTGGGGAACGACCGGAATGCGCCTGGGGACACGGCCTGACGCGCCGGCGAGGGGGTCCTGTTGGACTGATGCATTTTGCTTGCTGCCGTTGGCAGTGTTGGTTCTGGGAATGGGTTTCACTCCTTAGCACAGTGACAGGGTTTTTGGGATCCGTGGTGAGGGGGTTTAGAAGTGAATAGATTCGAAGAGGAGAAGTCTTGTGCCATAAAATCATTTAGCGTGGGTTTGTGTCTTGTGTGGTTCTGTGCCAGAGTTTTCTTAAGGTAGTATTTGAAAGATCAGTGCCGAACTGGAAAACTGCACACCATTTTTAGCAGCACCATTTTATGGCGTTACTTCGAGTTTTACAAGCTGGTCTTTCTTTACCTTCAGTTTGTTTGTTTTTTTTTTCGTTATCATTGATATCTTGCTCCGTGTGGTTTTCTTATTAAGTAGAATGTTTTCAACAGTTATGTTGGACCTAGCGTCTGCTGAAGAGCGCAGTGTTTCTCTGTCCTGTTTCATCACCTACACAGCCTGTGCTTACGATGTTGGAATGTACCTGAACTTAAGTTCATTCTGAGTATAACTTCTCCTGTCTACAGACAATTATTATTTTGTTTATCGATATCTTACGACAGTGATAGAAGTTAGAGCAAGAATGTTGTTGTTTCCAGAATTGTTTACATAGTTCAGTTCCGATTCTTGAAATCTGACTGGAACACAACAGTGTTTGCTGTCACTTTTCCGGTGTTCTCTAACCTGCTCCATGCAACAGGCTTTGTTGAATGAGTGGTGAAGTCGGTCCATCTCTCATCTCCCGCCTGGGAAGGTTTCCGGAGTGCAGAGCCTCTCTCTTGCATGCCAGCTTTGGAGGGAGCGGCGGTTTTGGCCCATGTAGCACTGGGGGCTCTGAGGGCAACTCGGGCCGTTGCCAGAGGCAGGTGCGCGGCTCGATCTCGCGCATCTCGGGAGCAGAGGGGAGGCCAGGGGCCAAGGGCGGTGCGGGGAGCGAGGCGGGCTCAAGCTGGGGGCCATGAGCTGCGGCTCCTTGGGGTAGGTGGCGGCGGGACAGCGGGACCCAAAGCGCAGAGGCCAGGTCGTGCTACCGTGCCTTCCGTGGCTCCGGGCTGTGTTGGTCTACCTGGGTTGGGGGCATCCGAGGGCGGGGCGGGGTCCTGGTCCGGTCGGGCTCAGCACTGTGCGGGCCCTCGGGCGGGCGGCGGGCGGCGCTGGAACAAACAACGGCCGCCATGTTGGGAGGCCGGCGGTAAACTTCTGTCCGCCCGCCCGCCTCATCGCTCCTCGTCTCTCTCGCCGCAGGATGACAGTGAAGTTGGGCGACACTGGCAGCGGGGAGGAAGGGCTCAAGAAGCTGGGCAAGCGGACGGCTGATGAGGAGTCGCTGGACGGAGAGGGGCCCGGCGGCGCGGACGCGGCGGACAGCAGCAGCACAAAGAGGGACGGGCAGACCCCTCGGGCCGCCGGAGCCCCCGCTCCACCCAGAGGGCTGCCGACCCCGTCCCCACCGCAGGGCAGCCCCCAGGACCAGCACCATTTCCTAAGGTCCAGCGTGCGACCACAGAGCAAGAGGCCCAGGAAGGACGCACCCTGTGCTGTGGGCAGTGGTGGTGCCAGTGGTTCCGGGCCTCGAGGAAAAGGTAGGGACCCTATCCTGTGGCCTCTGACAAGACCTCTTCGGGTGGCACTTGCAGGGGCATGTGCCCCTTCCACTCCGTGGAGGCTGTTGCTTTCCTCTTTATATTAATATACAGGGTAGTGATTGTCCTTTCACTGGGCAAGAGACATAGATTCCCAAAGGGTCCGTGATGGTATTTTAGGGATGGCCATTTTAAATAACGCACAATAGCTCAAGTATAGGCAGAGAAAGTTCCTGCTCTATTTCCACACCTCAAGTAGTGGGAACCTAACAAAGGAACTGGCTTTTGTAATTGATGGACTGGGGAGGCTGTTGATGGGATGACAGAGGCTGGCTTTGGCTTATTGTGTTCCTGGCTTGAAAGTATGAAGAATAGAGAAATGGGACACTTAGAGTTTCAACTGAGGTGTATTTGGTGACCCAGAAAGGATCTCCACTTGCTGGAATCAGTGTTGACCTATCAGGAGCAGCCCACAGAACTGTCTTGTGTTGAGACTAACTGCTTTCCTGAGGGAAAATAAAAAGTGTGCCACGTGGGTTCATGCGTGCCTTCAGTCTGCTTATGTCTTCATATTCCAGCATCTTGATTTTACCTATACAGGCGGTTTGCCCTTCCATTCTTTTCAGACCAAGTTTGCCCTCCCATATCCCCCAAGCCCCATCCCCACCTTTCTGTAAAGACAAATATGCAGGTAACTTAGGTTGGCCTGGAATTCACTAAGGCCTTGAGCTCATAGCTTTTCTGCCTCAGTTTCCTGAGTGCTAAGATTACATGCCAAAACCAATATAGTTAATAGTTGGCTTATGTAACACTTTAAAAAAACAAAAACAAATGGGACATCAATTTTCAGTGATAGCCAGACATGAAGACACCTTTAATCCAAGCACTTGGGAGGCAGAGGCAGGCAGATCTCTGTGAGTTCAAGGCCAGCCTGGGTTACATAGCAAGGTCTTGACCAGCCAGGGCTCCATTGTGAGACTCTGCATTTAAAAAACAAAACCTAAAATACTTATTTATAGCAGCACTTGAACTATTACAGTTTATTTTTAATTTCTTTGGGAATATTGATTTAAATTAAATTACCAAGATGATACTGGTAGTTTTAAAACGAAAATATCTGAATAGCCAGTAGAGAACCTGTATTGAGGGTCTGACACAGATGTGTCCCATTAAATTCACTCTGTCTCATCTTGATCTGGAGGGCCTCATCCAGACTCATGGCATTAACAAAAGAATTCTGAAGTGAGAATGCCAATTTAAATACGTAAGTACGTTTCTAAAACAAAAAGTCACCTCACAAGTTTATTTTGGTCTTAGGAAAACATGAGTTTACAGAACTTGATTGTTTTGCAAAATCACTTTTCACTAGAGGATACAAGTATGCTGAAGCTTCTTGGGCCTGTGCTAAGCTCTGCCCTCTATAGTGATGGTGGTGGTGGTGTTTCAGGAGGGCTGCATGCGCACTCCTGCTGCTGCCTCACCTGCCGTGCCCTTGCCCACTCAGTTCTCTGTTCATTCAGATTTGCATTTCTGTCCAAGATGTACCCACTTAAGGAAAAAGTAACAATTGCAGTTGTTGATGCCTCTTGAAATTTTGCTGCTGGGAAGAAATCTGTCCTGTAAGCACACCAACGTACCAGGAACTCTCGGTACATGGGGGGGGGGGG